>PVKB01004518.1:0-137884 GCA_004027205.1 Ctenodactylus gundi
TCAATTCCCCATGTTGCATTATTAATTAGTAATTATTCTATTTTGCACACTACTATACTATTACTAATAATAATGATGTGGGGAGATTTCACAGATTTTATAGAGCAGCTGGTACTGTTTTAAAAGTATAGCAATCAGATGATTTAATTGCCAATCTATTTTTTTATTACTTTTTCTCTTTAGATGTTACCTTTCCTCCAAGCTGTTTTGGTGCTGATTATCTTTCTGCCTCTCAAAGAGAATAAACTCACATTCAACATCAAAAAAGTGAATTGCTTCATTCAACAAGCTAAGACTTTATCAATTTGCTACATTAAATGGACTTAAATCTGTATCACATAAGTGTACTACAGTTAAAGCAATAGATAAACAGCTATGCTTAGTTTTTTCAGATTTTTTTTTTACTTTCATACATTGTTTACTCATATTTCACTAATTATTAACATTTTGCCCTATTTGGTTTATCCTTTTACCTATCAGTTCATCCCTAATTTCATGCATAGCCTTGCTTTTTTCCCAGCTCATTCTCCTCTAGCTGTTGTCTCTTTTTCTCTGGGGTCATTGGTGTCATTTGGCCTCCTTTTCACTTTCTAAGTTTCCTTTAAGTATTAAGTATTCTCTGCAATGCTGGCCTAGTGGCTGTAAATTTCTTTAAGCTTTCTACCTCATGGAAAGTTTTAATTTCTCCCTCTAATTTAAAAGATAGTTTTGCTGGATATAGCAGTCTTGGTTGGCATTTATGTTCTTTTGGTGCTTGGATGACATTGCTCTGTGATATTTGGGAAATTTTTGGCCCTCACTCAGTTATTAATAAAATTAACATGTGTATCATAATCTTGGAGTATGACTCCATTAGAGCTCCCAGGGAAAGTAAGGTGGGTACTGTATTCTCCTGACTCTTTGAACTTAAAACTCAATAAAAGCAAACTCCCCCCACCCCTGCTTGTTCTGTGCTTCCTGTCTTAGTGATTGGTCTCAATATTCTTGTGGTACCCCAGGCTGACATTCTGGGTTTCAGGGCAGATAGGCTCTTTGTCAGAGTATTTTGGAGCATCATTTCACACCATCCCGTGTACTGTCTGTGTAGTTGGCTGCATCCTGCTTGTCACTCAGACCTCAGGTATCATCCCCTCTCCAGTCTTGTTACTGTTATGGTTTGGATCTAGAATTTTCGCTAAAGCCTCACGTATTTGGAAGGTAATTGTATTGTGGGGATTAATTGAATCAGGTGGGTTAGTCTGTTGACTTCAGGTGCTGTCAAGAGATGGGGCCTGATTGGGAGAGGCACATTACTGAGGGTGTGGCCTGGAAAGATGTATATTTTACTCTGGTTTCTTCTCTCTCTGCTCTCTGTTGTGATGCCATGAACAGCTGCCCAATAGTTAGGCCCTCTGTCATGTTTTTCCATCATTGCTAGACTTCTGAACTGTGAGATAAAATGAACTTTTCTTAAGTTCTAGGTGTCAAGTATTGTGTCCCAGCCATGAGAGAGTGACTATGACAGGATCTCACAAGGCCAGGTGTTCCTGTAGTCTCCCCTCTTCTCTTCCACTCTAGTCTCCTGAAAGAGGACTGCTTCATCCTTTCTCTGTCTCTCCTGTCAGAGTCCATGCTGCTTGTAAGCAGAGTCTGTGCCTTGTTTATCCTTCAGTGCCAGCACAGGGCCTCCCCCCCCCCCCCATGCGTTCACTAAATAGCCTTGAAAGAGTACTACTCAGGTGTGAGAATGCCCCCGGCTTTATCACCTCCTGGTTACAAACCTAGCTTTTGAACTGAGGCCTGGGTTTAGACCCTGCTGTTTGAGTGTTCTTCGTTAGTTTCTTTGACTTCTTGATCTTCAGTTTCTTCACCAACAAGATAAAGGTAATAATTTCTTCCTAGGGCTGTGATGATGAAATTCAAAAATTCATGCAAAGCACTTTCAGCGAAGTATGACCCACAGTAAATGTTCAGTGTGTTGTACCTAATAATTGTAACAGTGACAATAATAGTCCAGTTATCCTTAAAAGAAGGGTAAAGGATGTAAGAAATACTTGGAACTAGAAATGAGGCAGGTTAGGTTCCTGCATAATGGATTCAGAAGCAGTGGAGAGGTGGTTGGGATAAAATATAGGAGCAGTTGGGATTACTCTGGGTAAGCATGAATGGGGAGAGAAAAGTGGGACTTGGAAACCAAAGCCAGAACCTTGAGAAATCCTACATTTGGGGGTGGGGGGGGAACAGAGGAGACAAATTAGGAAGGAGAGAGTGATGACAAGGAGAGAGTGATGACAAGGAGAGAGTGATGACAAGCAGGAGACTGCAGCTTCTCAGATGTAGTTTGCGAAGGGGAACCAAGGGTGCCATGCTGGCCGGAGGTGAGTAGGGAGATCAGAAGCAGCCGCCAAAACCTGCTAAACAGGAGAATGTCATTGACCTGAAGCAGCCCCCTAAGAAGCAGTCAGTTGTGCGACAATGTTTCTGTGGTGTCAGTCTGTAAGTAAATCGAGGACTGATGTCAGTCTGTGGGAGTCACTTGGTTCATATAAGGGTGTTTTCTTTTTTCTCAGCGTGTTGCTGTTTTGCATCACTGACTAAGAGCAGCTGAAATCAATGTATTCAGACACACAGCTGAGGGTAGCAAGCCTCGGTGAACAGGCAGCTACATGCGACGCCCCATCATCCTGTGCCCCTTCACTCAGCTCTTTGCCTGCTGTGTCTTGAAGTGCTTTGGGGGCACTCCTTGCCAATCTTTGTTCCCTCAGTCATTGGTTCCCTACTGCTCAGTACCTCAGCCCTTCTCATTACTCTTTCTACCACAAGCCTCCTTTCTTTTCACAGGTAAATAGCCCTATTTACCGGAGTGTTTTTTAATAGGAATTTAATCTTTAAAAAATTAGTGTTTTTTATGACTATTTTCTAAGCATTCCAATTAAAATCTTCTTTTCCAAACTCCCTCTCCTTACAGCCCTGTTAGTCCGAGAGTTTGTTTTTGAGAAATGTTAGTTTTTAAGCAAAAATATGTCTAGTTATGGAAGAAATTCTCTTGATTCCTTTTCCTAAGATTGAACAATACTGGAAGAAGAAGTGGGAGGGAATGGCATTGTCTATGGAAGGCTTTCCCACAGAATCAACAGACTTAACCACGTTTGGCTACAGTTTAGTGTAAATCAGTTTCCCCTGAGTGACCATTTTCCTAAGTGCCCTTTGTTATGTATTTAGATGGCTGTATTTTTGTATTCATATTGTCTCTCTGATCTTTTGCTATAGTCTGAACAAGCATCAGAGGCTGAATCACTCCCACAGCTGAACAGAGCCTCTTCTCAGGCTTCAGAAAGCAGTCCAGTGAAGAAGGTAAGGCCGCCTTGAGTTTGCTGTTGGGAAAAGGTTATGAGCCCTACTCCTGGGCTTCTTGTCTCTGTGAGCATATTACTGTTCTGAAATGACTATGAATGATTCACGTTTCCTAAAACATGTATTCTCTGTGCAGATTAGGAGCCTGAAGTTTCCTGTGATTGACATTTGCTGTTACAGATAGTTAGTACTCCTCTCTTCAGCCTCTCAAATAAACATGGTGGCTTTGCCTTTGGCAAGATTAAAAAGTGCAGTGGCAAGAGACAGTTGCCTTTAGCAAAAGTCCATGTCCTTGCTAAGCCGTAATGAGCACTTGTCAGAGGTGAGGTGGTCTCCCCTTCTTATCTTTGTACTATGACTTCCTCTTGTATTCTAGCATCTTGACCTCTGCCCAGCCATGCCAAAAAGTTTCCTGTCATTTGCCTGGAGCGTTGTCTTCTCATCTTCTTATTGTTCTTCCTTGTTCTCTCCCAGGAACTTCTCTCAGAAAAGAGAGGAAGCCGGGGGCTTGGGAGCCCCAGTTGGGCAGGATCCTCTAAGGAATCAGGCAAATTGGCTCTTTCTTGAACACACTATGGCTCTTTTGCTTGACTTCATGTAAGAATCAACAGTAGTAGAATGTTGAGGAGAAAGACGTTTAGAAGCTTTAGAACTTATATTCCAAAAATCCCTGAAGTGAGATAGAAGCCATTTTTGGTTCCAGTTAGAAAAGATCTACTTGTGTTAGATGCACAAAGTCTACGTGAGTTTAAATGATTAAAAGTAATAGATTCCTTCAAACATTTAAACACACATATACATGTATACAGAGAGAGAGAGGAAGAGAGAGAGAAAGAGAGAGAGAACAGTACCATTGGAATCTGATTACATTGTCCTTACAGGGGACAAAAAGAGGTAAAAGATTGCAAACAATAATGGAAGGGAAATTAAAGAAAAAGAAAGAAAAAGACAGGCAGGTTGCTGGAATCTGATTCCTATATCCTCACAGTTCTTGCTGAACCAGAAGTCAGTCATACATCTTTGTGTATGGAATTTGAGTAGAGCAGTATTCCAACCTTGGAGACAGAACTTGAAGAACATGGAACACTGGCATGATGGATAGGAGGAGCATTTAATTTTTAAATTTTGGGGAATTTTTTGTTTTGTTTTCACTCCACAGGATGTATCATATTCTCAGCCCCCATCAAAGCCTATTCGTAGAAAATTCAGACCTGAAAATCAATCTACAGAAAGCCAAGAGCCTTCTACTGCTGTAGGTGGGCCTGCTCCTGTAACAACTGTGAAAACCCATCCAACTGTCCAAAAGTAAGTAACACAGATAAATGAAAGTGAGGTGAGAAACTTTATTTTAAATCTCTCTCTCTCTCTCTCTCTCTCTCTCTCTCTCTCTGTGTGTGTGTGTGTGTGTGTGTGTGTGTGTGTTTACATTTGTACTCACATCTGTAGCAAGTTGTAAGGATGTCTTATCTCTGTGATGAGATTAAAGTCTGCCAGTCAAATAGTATTCCATTATGCAACTTGAGACCCTCATACTCAGCGAAATGAATCAGAAGCAGAAGGTTAAATATCAAATAGTTTCTCTAATATGAGAAACCCAGAATATAGTCATTTCATAGAACTAAATGGGGGTGGGGTAGTGGGAATTAGCGGGGTGAGAGAGGCTATGGAAGGGTCAAAAAGTGGGAAGAGAAGGGTTTGTAATTTTGAGGTGAAACATATGTGCACAAAGTATTCCAGTTCAATGTAAACATTATGTTTTGCATATATACATACCAATAAAATGGGGAAAATAGAGCCTATCAGTCACATAGAAGGCTTAATAAGCTACAGGATCTCACCTCACCTGTGTCTGTGGTATTTTGGTTTGGTTTGGTTTCTGTCCTTTCCTTTTCCTTTTCTTCCTACCCTTCTTTCTTGTGCTGAGAGGTTTTCTCAGGAAGAGCCACTATAAATGGCATTTTTTTCTCTTCTCCTTATTTATCTCATATTCCTTCAAGGCAGATATCTAGTTTCATGACTAAAGGCAGATCTTTCATAAGGCAGATCTTTCATAAGAAATAGTATATGATTTTTAAAAAATCCTCATAAAGAGTTCCTGTCATTGCTCATCTCAGCACTGAATGGGCACCGGCAGAACAGCTGAAACACATGTTGTAGGGAGTATGGAGATACTTGTGGACACTGCTAGGGGCTGACACAACAATGCTGTGGACAAATCATCGTTGTTGAGGACTTTGAGACTTTCAGAAGGACTATCACTCGCCTTACTTTTTCTGAAGTGACACTAAATGAAGCGTTGATGGCAAAAACCTGCTGCTGTCACTTAAGTGAGCCTGTGTAGCTTTCCACTTGACCTGCATTGTTAGGAATTAGGTTTTTGGGTCACCGTTTTTTGTGATGTTTCATAGTTATTTTCTGAAAGTTTTCCGCATTGCTTGGCTACTCCTTTCCAGGTCTTTGGCTAGAGAAAGCAAAATTACTTTCCAGTAGCCAGTTTAGAGTATACAAAGCAAAAGAAAACCCAGGGAATTAATTACTGTTTGTTTTCTGGATATTGAATTCTCTCACTGGTTTTCCTTCTTAACTCCATCTTTTAGAGATGTCTTTTGCTTACTGTCCATATCATATCCAGAATTTTAACTGTACTTACTGGTAAGATAGAAATATGTCTTCCTCCATCTTGTCCTAGAACCAGAAATTCAATATGTATTTTTAAAAAGCAAACTTCAAAGTCTTTTTCCTCTCTCTCTCCAGATTAAAAATTATTTTTTTTAGTTTACTGGGAAACAGATCATGCTTTCTCCAGATTAGCAAAGTGGTGACCGTAGCATATACCATCACTAATTGTATTGCGTAACAGTTACAGACCATTCCAGTATTTGCTCTGGCCTAGAACTCACCTCCTAGTGATGGGAAATATGGATGTTTTTCTAGGAGAACATAAATCATCCTTTTGCTCTGAAAATTTAGTATTTCTTGCCATGAGATAAAGATGATAGGTTATGCCTGTAGTGACTATGTTGGCTTATTGTCTCAGTCATGGACAGTTTTTAGAGGTAAAGAGGGAGCTGAGAAGAATCACGGCCAAACAGAGTAATAGAGACTATGACAGACAAGGTAGAACACATGGTCACCCTAGTTACACCTGTTCTGGGAATTTACTATTAATTCAGAAATACTATATTAAAACATTCAGTGATTTTCTCAAGTGCCTCAGATCTATACTGGTGCTTGCACATGGACGTGTGTTTTCTCTATGGATATGCCTTTCTCTCTTTCTCTTTCTGTCTCTGTCACATCACGCCCACCAATGAAGAAATAATGACAAATCAGGCATTCTGGCTAAGATACTGTAGGATTTTTGCTAAGGAGAATGTTCTATTCTTTTCCTTCAGACTTGTCCATAGGGGCCACCTGCAAGTCTTCTAAATGCCATTAATGCTTACATAGAAAAGGCATTTTGCTTAATAAGGTTTGTCAGAAGAAATGCTTATTAAAATGCCTTGGAATAAATGGAACACAAATGTTTGAAAAGGCCCAATTCACAGCTTTTATTCAAGTTATAAAATGGAAATTACTTCAGGTGTAAATAATTCATTCTGACAAATTTATTTCATTTGGTGTGTCTCTGCCTTGCCTGCCTACAAATATGAGATTTTATTTTTGGAGCCTTGTGATATTAACTGTTGTTAACTTAGCGTCTCTCATGAATCATAGTTTTAACCTGCAAGTGTCCAGGTATTTAACTCTCTTTTTTTTTTTTACTAAAATATTTGTACTTTTCTGTAGGCAGTCTTCCAAACAGAAGAAGGCTATTCAAACTGCTATCCGCAAAAATAAAGAAGCAAATGCGGTGCTGGCCCGATTGAACAGTGAACTCCAACAGCAGCTTAAGGTAAAGAGTGCTTACCAGATTTGAGGTAGCAGGGTTTTCCCTGGCTTTTTAAATTTTTGCCTTGTTTTCACCATTGCCTACACATCCCACTTGCCTTCCGTCTCAGTGTGCTTGGAGGATGGACAATTACTGAATGGAAGTTCCAGGATTCGTTCTTGCATGCTCAGTGGAAGACTAGTAACTTTAGTACATGGCCTGCATATTGTGTGTGACTTAAAAGGAAAGAGAGTCTGTTACAGAGCCTTTTTGAAATGTTCTTTATTGTCCAAAGCTTCTGAGTCAACATTTAAATGTTTAAATTTAAATTCTCTCTTAAAGATGCTATACTTATTTCTGTGAAAGGGGGAAGCTTGGATAATATCAAAGAGCAACCTTCCGTCTGGTACTGTGGAAATGTTCTATCTTAGTTTTGCAAGGATAGCAGCTCGGTTTTTTGTTTTTTGTTTTTTGTTTTTTTTTGAAACAGGGTCTCACTCTGTAGCCCAGGTTGGTCCTGAACTCACTGGTGTAGCCCAGGCTGGCCTTGGACTCATGGTAATCCCCATGCCTGTGCCACCCTGCCTAGCTTTATGTGGTGCTGGGGAATCAAACTCAGGGCCTTGTGCTTGCAAGGCAACCACCTGAACCGCTGTGCCACTCCTCCAGCCCTGCCAGCTCTCTTCTTATCATTCGTTTCTCTTTGTCATTAGTTTCTCTTGTATTCGTTTCCTGGGGCTTCCATAACAAAGTAGTAAAAATGTAGTGACTAAAACAACAGAAATGTATTCTCTCACAGCTCTGGAGGCTGAAAGTGTGAAATGGAGATGCTGGCGGAAGCATGCTCTCTTTAAAGGCTGTGTGATTCAGAGCCTTCCTTAACTCTCCCAACTTTTCTTTGAAGTAACTCTTGGTGTTCCTTGGCCTGTAGACACAACTTCCAACTTTGTTTTCACCATCACAGGACATTCTTCCCATATCTTTCTCTATATGTGTCCAGATTCCTCTTCTTGTAAGGATACCAGTCATTGGTTTAGGGCCCCACCTAATTTACTGTGACCTCACTTTAACTTGATTACATCTGCAAATATCTTGTTTTCTTGGAAGGTTACATTTATAGGTGCTGGGGTTTAGGAATTGAATATTGCTTTTGATGTGAAAGCTTCTCTACTGTTCTCTACTAGACTACTAGATATTCCCACATGAACATACCCCACTATTACCCATTGCCCTCTGTCAATTTGGTGTGTCTCTGCCTTGTCTGCCTACAAATATGAGATTTTTTCTAGTGTCCTTCAAAGTGTAGTTTCTTAGCCATTGTTTTCATTCACTGTCTTTTCTTTGCTGTCCCTTCTACTTCAGTGTGGCTTTGCTCTTCTCCACTCACACCCCTGCCTATGGCCAAATTCAATGGACTTGTTTTAATATTATTCGAGCTTTCCAAAAAATTTACAAAACTGACTGTTTTCTCTTTTTCCCCTCTAGAAACCACTTTTCTAACAATTTTTTTCTGGCTGTCCTACTTTACTGGTGCTTTGTCTGTAACATTCTATGCTGTTCCCTTTCTTCCATTACTTCTTGGTTATATGCTATGTCTTTGCCAAAATATTTTACTATGAAAAGTTTAAAATGTTCAGGAAAGTGGAAGGAATCATACAGTGAATACTTGTGTAGCCACCAGTTCAGTTTACCGCTAATATTTTACTATATTCTGCTTATTTTATGCTTATTTTATTATGTTCATTTATGTATCCCTTCTACCCAGTAATTTTCCTTTTGGTATGCATTCTAGTAAATTGCTGGTATCTGCATACTTCTCTAGATATCTCAGTGTGCTTATCATTAACTAGAATTCAGCATTTTTTTTACAAGTTATTCTTATAATGTAAGTTTATATACAATGAATGCACCAATCTTAGGTATACATTTGCTGAGTTTATAATGCATGTATATATTTGTGGAACTCAAGCCCATATCAAGTTAGCATAGCCTATAACCAGTCTGGGAAGTGTCCTCATGTGCCTTCAAAATCAGTTCCTACCTGACTGACAACAGAAGCAATTACCATTCTGAAATTTTTACACTACTCTGTTGCCTGTTCCAGAACTATGTAAATGGTATCCTATACCACATACTTTTGTGTAAAGCTTCTCTCATTTAGTGTTATGTTTTCTGAGTTCCATTTATATTGCTGTGTGTTTTAATAATCCATTCCGTTTTTTTCTGAGTATTATTTTATTGTGTGAATGTGCCACAATTCAGTAATCAGTTCTTTGATGGACACTTGAGCTATTTCCCATTTAGGGCAATTTTTAATAAAACTGCTTTCTTGAATAAGATTTTTATGTGGAAATACATTCTCATTTGTATTAGTTTGGTTCTATAAAAGGCAAAATTGACAGAAATCATAAGAAAAAATAAAGGATCTATTTGGGAGGATTACAAGTCTGAGAATAGGAATAGTTCAAGATGGCGGCCTGCACGTGCAAGAGCTGGAAGGTCCAGTGACTGCTCAGCCATGAGGTAGAACATCCATCCAGAACTTCACGACAGCCAGTGAGAGTCTGCTGCAGATCCTGGTTGTTTGAGGAGCAATGGCGAAGACTGAAGATCGGTGACAGGCGCAAGTTGAGACTGGAGTGACTCTGTGATGAAGATCTGCAGCGTGTGGCAAGAAAGGCAGCATCTATAGACGATTGCAAGAGGAAAAAGCTATGATAATCTTTGTCCTTCCTTCCTTTTATATAGTTTGAGTTCCCAGCTGGGCCTCCCATAGCCAGGCGGGTGTTCTTTCCTCATTCACTAGTCCACAAATCACACTCTAATCCAGGCCGGTTCCCAATTGCCTAATCCAGGTGTGGTTCCTGATTGCTTCAAGTTGACATAATCTCTCCGACAGTCACATCATTTCTCTTGGATAAATACCTAAGATTGGGATTAGTTAGTAATAGGGTGAGTGTATGCAGTTGATTTTATTAGAAACAGACTTTTCCACCATGGTTGTAGCATTTTACACTTCCACCATTAATGTATTAGAGTTCTAGCTCTTATACGTCTTGCCAGTATTTTGTGTTATTCATTTGTTGCCAGTATCACGTGTTGGCTGTTTTTTGAGTTTTTAGCCTTTATTTTGGCATACAGTTACATTTTTTTTAAACATATCTTGGTTACTAGTCATCTGTCAGATGTTTTTAAAAATGTTTTCTTCTTTGCTTTGCCAATTCATTTTCTTAATGTTTCTTAATGTTTTTCATAAGCAGAAGTGGGGGTTTTTTTGTTGTAGGGATTGAAGTAAGAGCCTCACACACATAGGCAAGTGATAGCCACCGAAGTGTACCAAGCAGAAGTTTTAAATTTTGAAAAACTCTACATTTACCATTTTTATACTTAGTACATTTTTGCTGTATAAGGAAACTGCCTACCTCCAAATTATGGAGATATTTTCTTGTGTTTTCTTCTGACAGCTGTCTTGATTTATCTTTTACATTTAGGATATGATTTTTACCTTAGATTAAATTTTGTGTATGTGAGACTAGAGTCAAGGTTCACTTTTTTTCTATTTTAATATTTGGTTCAACTGAGCATGATGGTGTATGACTGAAGTCCCAGAACTCTGAGAGACTGTGCCAGGAGAGTCCTGAGCTTGAGCCTAGCCTGGGCAACTTAACAACTTAGTGAGACCATGACACGAAATTTTAAAAGGGTTAGTATGAAGGTCCTGAGTTCAATTTCCAGTACCCCCAAAAAAGTTAATCCAGCATCATTTGTTAAAAATATTTTCCTTTCTTCTTTGGGATACTTAGGTGCTTTTGTCAAAAAAATCAAATGGCCTTGTAAGCAAAGGCTAATTTCTGGGTTCTTAGTCTGGTTTTATTTTTATTTTTATTTTTATTTATTTATTTATTTATTTATTTTTGAGACAGGTCTCGCTCTGTGGTCCAGGCTGGTCCTGAATTCACTTCAGAGTCCAGGCTGGCCTTGGACTCATGGCAATCCTCCTGTCCCAGCCTCCCGAGTGCTGGGATTACAGGCATGCGCCACCACACCCAGCTTATGTGGTGCTGGGGAATCGAACTCGGGTACTTAGCGCTTGGCTTAATGCTTGCTCAAGCGCTTTAACCTCTGTGCCATTCCTCCAGCCCCTCTTAGTCTGTTTTATTAATTAATCTACTTGTTGATTTTCATGACAGTACCACACAGTTTTCTTTACTATTGAATTACTACTAAGGCTTAAAATCAGGTAATACAAATTTTCAACCTATTGATTTTCAAGCTTCCATTGTTTATTCTAAGCCCTTTGTTTTGTATAAGTATTAGATTTTGTATGTTAGTTTCTACAAAATCGAAACTGCTAGGATTGTGATTTGATTTGCATTGAATCTATAGAATAATTGAGGGAGGATTAATATCTAAACAAGTTTGAGTTTGCTAACAAGTTAATATCCACTGGTCTGTTGATGTGTATTTTGGTGACTTCCATATTCTAGCTATTGTTAGTTGTGCTGCTATGAACATGGGTATACATATATCTCTGTTGTATGTTGTTTTGGCCTCTTTTGGATATATTCCCAGGAGGGGTGTTGCTGGATCAAAGGGGATATTTATTTCTAGTCTTTTGAGAGCTCTCCATACTGCTTTCCAGAGTGGTCGAACGAATTTACACTCCCACTAGCAGTGCAGGAGGGTTCCTTTCTCCCCACAGCCTCGCCAGCACTGATTGCTATTTGATTTGATAAAGCCATAGTTGTAAAAACAATTTGGTACTGGCATAAAAATAGACAGATAGACCAGTGGAACAGAATCGAGGATGCAGAAACAAACCCAAATACCCTCAACTACCTAATTTTTGACAAAGGGGCCAGATGCATACAATGGAAAAAGGACAGCCTGTTCAACAAATGGTGCTGGGAAAACTGGACATCCACATGCAGAAGAATGAATCTAGTCACACACCAATCACCATGCACTAAAATCAAGTCAAAATGGATCAAAGACCTAAATATTAAAAACGGAGCACTAAACCTTCTGGAAGACAAAGTAGGCAAATTTCTAAAAGACATAGGGGTAGGCAAAGATTTTCTTGACAAGCACCAAGAGCAAAAGAAATTATCCCCATTATCAACAAATGGGATCTTGTCAAATTAAAAATTTTCTGCACAGCAAAGGAAACTGTCAACATTGTAAATAAAGAACCAACAGACTGGGAAAAAATATTCACCATCAACACTTCAGATAAGAAACTCATAACTAGAAAACATAGTGAGCTAAAGAAAATTAAGCCCACCAACATAAAGGATCCTATTGAAAAATGGGCAAATGGGCAGTTCACTGACTAAGAAGTACAAAGGGCCAATAGATACATGAAAAGATGTTCAACATCTCTAGCCATAAGAGAAATGCAAATCAAAACAATGCTAAGATACCATCTCACTCCAGAGAGAATGGCTTATATCAACAAGTTAATATCTAAACAAGTTCGAGTTTGCTAATGTGAAAATAAAGTAATCTCTGTAACTATTTACATCTCCTAAAGTTTCTCTGGGGGATTCTGAGTTTAGAGTACATCATACATATCTTTTGTCAAGTTTATTCTCAAATTCTTATGATACTATAACAAATTGGATTTTTTAAAATTTCATTTTCTAGTTGAGTTTCCAAAGGTTCACAGAATGCAAGGTCAACATACAAAAATCAGTCATATTCCTGTATACAAGCCATGAACATTTGGTAATGGAAATTTTTTAAAATACCATTTTACATGGCTTGTTGCCTCCTCCTTCAAGTGAAATATTTTGGTACAAATCTATCAAAACATACACAGGATTTGTTTGCTGAAAATTATAAAATGCTGCTAAAAGAAATCTAAAAAGACCTAAATAAATGGAGAGACATGCTTTGTGGATTTGAAAATTCAACATAGTAGAGATGTAATTTTTCTTCAAAGTGATCTCTAGATTCTTTGCAGTCCCTGCAGGAAGTTTTTGTGAATATAAACAAGTTAATCCAAAAATTTATATGTAAGTGCCAAGGACCTGAAATTGTTAAAACAAATTGGAAAAGGAAGAGCAAAATTGGAGGAATCACTGTCAAGCTCCAGTAATCAAGACAGTATGGTAGAGGGATTGGTATACATATCAATGAAACCAGATACCGTCTTAAAACAGACTACATGAATACTGCCATTTGATCTTTGAAAGAAATCCAGAATCAATTCAATAATAAAAACTAGTGTTTCAACGTATTTTGGGACAATTGGTTGTCTGTATGTTAAAAAGGAAACCTTGATCTAAGCCTTATTCAGTTATACAAAGATTAATTAAAATGGGTCATAGGTGTAAATGAAAAGCATGAAAATGTAAAACTTGAAGAAAACATAGGAAAAAAAATCATGATCTGAGGTTAGAAATGACACCAGAAGCATAGTATGTAAGAAAAAAATAAATAGAATTTCATTAAAATTGGGAACTTTAGCTCTGCTAAAGACACTGTAAAGAAAATTAGAGACTGCAGAAAATATTTGCAGACCACATATTTGACAAAAATTTATGTCTTGATTACATAAAGAACTCTTAAAACTCAAGAATAAAAAGTCTCAAAACTAAAAATTTCTCAGTTGAAAAATAGGCAAAGGACTTGAAGAAATACTTCATCAAAGAGGGTATAAGAATGGCAGATACACATACAAGAAGGTATTCAACATGATTAATCACTAGGGAAATGCAGATTTGAACACTGATTACATACCACTACACACAGAATTACTGCAACAAAAAGTAATGACATCACCAAATGCTAACAACTTGAACTACCATGCATTGATGGTTGGAATACAAAATTATACCTTCATTCTGGAAAATCGTTCAGCAGTGTGTTATGAATATACTCTTAACATGTGTTCCAGTGGTCCCAATCCTGGGTGTCTATTTTAGTGAAATGAAAGCTTTTGTTGACTCAAAAATCCATACAAGAATTTTCATGTAAGTTTTGTTTGTGTATAGCCTAAACTTAGAATCAATAAACTGGGGTATTTTTATACAGTGGAATAGTACTCACTAGTAAGAAAGAATACATACAATGACTTGGGTGAAACTCAAAGACATTATGTTGAGTGAGATGGGCTGGTGTCAGAAGGCTATGTACTGTATGATTCCTTTCATTTGACATTATTGAAAAATCAAAAGTGTAGTGATGAAAAGTGTTTTCAGTACTTGTCAGGGGCTATGCATAAGATGATAATTTTTTAAGATGATAATTTGTATAGAAATTAGTAATACCAGCATCCACTCTGGCCTATTGGTACTGTAATATACTTTGTGGTGGTAGTCACACAGATTTGTACATGTGTTAAAATCTATAGAGCTATACACAGAAGTAAAATATAATCAGTTTTATCCTATGATAATTTAAAGTATTTTTTTTTAAATCAAAATTTGTTCTGAGGATTTTGTTACGTGGTTTTAGTTTTATTTTGTTTGGCTTTGATTTTTCTGCTCTCCTGCTTCACGATCGATCCATTTTATACATTGTTCTTTTTACTCGACAAACACTTTAAAATTTCAATTCCATGTTTTTCAGTTCTGGAAATTTTCTTGATTTTTGTTGTTGTTGATTATTACATTTCCCCATCCCCATTTTTTTTTTTACCATTCTCCTTTACTAATGTAATTCACATGGTGGACTTCTTAGGTCAGTTCTCAGTTTTCCCTATTTTTCTCTTCTGATTTCTTTCTTTTCTCTTCGTTTTAACTTTCTCTTCTCTGTTTTTGTCTAATTCTGGAGACTTAGTTAATTTTAAATTCTAAATTTCCTATTATTTAACAACCAGGAATTCAGTTTTGTTTCTCTGATTGTTATGATATCTTACTGTGGTTTTGTTGTTAGTATATATTGTTGTAATGATAATTTTTCTTCTTCCTGAATAGTTTCTTTTTTGCTGTGTTATCTGTATATTTTCTCTTGGATACTGTATTAGTTTGGGTTCTTACAAAAGGCAGAATTTACATAAATTACAACAAAAAGGAACTATTTGGGAGGCTCACAAGTCTGAGGACAGAGACAATCCAAGATGGCAGCCTGCATGTGCAAGAGCTGGAGGGTCTGATGGCTGCTCAGCTATGAGGTAGAACACCCATCCGGAACTGCAGAACAGCCAGTGAGAGTCTGCTGCAGATCCCAGTTGTTCAAAGAACAATGGCAAAGACCAGAGACTGAAGTTTGGCCCTGAAGATCAGCAACTGAAGATCAGCACCGGGTAGATAGGCAAAAGTAGAGACTCGAGCGAATCTGTGATGAAGATCTGTGGTGTGTAGTGAGTTGGCACCCTAGACAGTTGTGGTGGTAAGAGCTTTCCCAGAGGAAAATGCTGTAACAGTCTTTTTCTTCCTTTTGTACAGTTTGAGTCCCCAGTTGAGCCTTCCACATCCGGGTGGGTGTTCTTCCCTCATTTGCACAAATCACTCCCACTCTAATCCAGGTTGGTTTCTAAACCCTAATTCAGGAACGGTTCCTAATTGCCCCAAGTTGACATCATCTCTTCAGTGGTCACAAATACTTTCAGTATCTAATCATCCTTCTTTGCTCATATGTAAGTGGAAGATAAAAACATTGATTGGGAATTCATAACATGTTGAGAAGCTTGTAAACTTTGTGCCTTTCTTTTCAATTATTTGGCTATAGTTTGGGGACCTTCAAAGGCAGTTTTATTGGCTTTTTCCTCTTGGTCTGGCTGGAGTCCCTGGAGAGAAGAATATTTTGGTCCCATGCATGGAGAAAAAACTGGGTTCCATGGATGGGCATGAAGGTCCTGTGTGTTTTGGCATCCAGGATATTTATTCTCTAGTACTTTATGTTTAATTGTGCCTATTTCTTGCTTATCCAGATGTTCTCTGTTTTACCATTTCAATAAATAAATACTCAGTTCTCTGCTCTGGTGGCAGGAAAGGTCTGGGAATCTAATTGCTCCTAAATTGGTTTCAGCCAATACTCGTTTTGGCCAGTCCTCCTGCCCTCGTTCATTCCCCCTTCTTCAAGTGTCTGGTACTGCTAGTGTGAGGCTTTCAGGCATTCTCCTATGTGAAGTCATATTGTCCATGCTTAGCGTGATCCAGTTTTCTTGGTTTGTATGAGTGGGAAGGTTCTAGGTCTAGTGAACATCAGATTGAAGAACCTTTGAAATGAAGCTGTAGTCATAGCCTATCAATCAATTCTTTAAGTCAATTTACAGATCTGGTTGTTTCTGGTGAATAGTGATTTGTATTTTCTTAGTGAAGGGCCATCTGTTCAGCCAGAACTTTATGCTGTCGATCTTTCTTCTAGCTTTCCCCGAAGGGCCCTGTGGCTATTTACCAGAGTGGCTGTGCTTTTGGGGAAGTAGAATAATTAGAATTGGGAAATTAGTGGACAGTAGCTCTGAGCTTTTGGTAATTTTAAGAGACCCAAAGTGTCATTGTGGTTCCTTGCCAGAGTAATGACTTATGGAGGTCAGGGCATCCGTAGAGTTTAGCTCAAGTTCATCTCATAGTGGATTCCCAAACCCACGCTATGGTGTTTCCTCAGGTACAGAATGTATATTTGGAATAGATGTACTTAGCAGCTGGAATAATTCCTATATTTCCCCCTGAATTTGCTGAATCATTTACCATTCATCAATTTGCCTTTCATTTTACAAGTTTTGTTGCTATCATCTCTTTCCTTTTGTTTTTCATGTTGTAGACTTGAATACATTTCTGTACTTTTTTAGTGGAGTTTATGGCTTTGAAGACCATCCGTAGGCTAGGGAAACTGAAGTTCGTGTCTCAAGCCCTGTTTTTTCTTTTCTCTGAGCTCCATTAACATATAATTTCTTACTCAACTTCTTTTCTTTATATATGTAATGTGCATCTCAGATACTTAATTTTCAACCCTTTCCTTTAAGCGCCCATTTCTTATTCAATTTTTCCTGTTCCATATTAATACCATTGCCAGCCATCTACTTTCTTAAACCTCAGATCTCAGGAGCCATCTTTAAATTTTCCTTTGGTCCTACCTCAACTTCATTAGCAAGTCTTATCAGTTCTAGATTTAAGATACATCCCGAATATTCATCTACTTCTCTTTATCACTATGGCCGATACTCTCATTGAAGTCATTTCCATTTTCCATAATGACTCCCCCAACCTCCCAGTTGCTCCTGTTTCTGTTCTTGCACTGATGTAATACATTGCCACACTGTAGTCAGAGTGAAATTTTTGAATTATATATTGAACCATCTCTTTTTCCTGATTAGAAGACTTCAGGTCTGTCCTCCTTTTTTTTTTTTAATTGAGCCAGGGCCAGTGGTGTAGGCCTTTATTTTCTGTTTATTCATTTATTTTCTATAGGCATGTCACGTGCCACCATGCCCAGCCTGTGTGGTGCTAGGGAATTGAACCCTGGACCCTGCTCTTGCCAGGCAAGTGCTCTTAACCACTGAGCTATGCCTCTAGCCCCTCCTCCTATACTTTGGATACAGCCCACATGTTATATTTTCCCCACAAAGCCCGACAAGATATTGCTTCTGACTAAATCTTGGATTTTATCTCTTGCCAATGACATCTTTTCTTCCTCAGGTCTCATCACACGGGCCCTTTTCTTCACCACACTCACCAAACTCGTTCTGTCCCTTTTGGCCTTTGTAGTTGCTATTTGATCTCCCTGCATATCCTTCCATGTATCTTCATATGGCTGACCGCTTATATCATCAGAATCACTCAAACAGCATCAACTGTGAGAAGCCTTTCCTGCCCACTTCTCTGCTTTCCCTCAGATTCTCCCTCTGATACTCTGTTATATCATCTCATTTATTTCTTCCTGGAAGTATCTTGTTAATTCATTGTATGGCCTCTCTCTAGCCATGTGAACATAAGCCCTATGAGGACATTGGCCTAGTGGGCCTTGTTCTTTGGTGATACCATCACACTAGAGCATTATCTTGTCCTTAGTGGATATGTTTAAGACTATAGGCCAAGAGGCAGGGGATGGGTGAAAAACATTTGTTGAGTTCTATATTGACTACTACTGTGTTGGTGCTTGTAGAGTGTCTTAGTATTGAGATTTTATACAGAATTCTTTGTCACCTGGCTATTTTACTTAACAATTCCCTTATGTGCTTACTTTCCTATGCCGCAAAGCTTGATTTCCATAGCATATTGAAGATCCTCTCTTTGTGCCTTTTACCTAGAGGACACATGTTAAAGTATATTTTGTGTAGGAGTCTGGGCAGGACTTTGGTAGAAGGATGACCAGTGTGCTTCCCCCCACCCCCCAGTATTTACTAGTGTGTATATATATATGTGTGTGTGTGTGTGTGTGTGTGTGTGTGTGTGTGTTACACAGTGATTACATTGAGCTTGAGGATTTTCTGCACATATATATCACAACAACATTACAGTCCTTTTCCCTACCCTTCATTTTGTCTCTCTCTCTCTCTTCCCCACCATCCTCCCTGACTCCCACTATCACACTCATTTGGTTCTATAAAATGCATGTACTCTGGGTTTCTCACTTTAGAGAAAACATGCCATATTTTATCTTCTGAGTTTGAGTCACTTCGCCAGGTATGATGGTCTCAAGTTGCGTTCATTTACTTACAAAATGCTCAAATTTATCTGTCATTATTAGAACAGTAGTACTGCATTATGTACATGTACCACAGTTGTTGTATCCATTGGTCTGTTTATTGGTATTTTCATTTCTGAGACCTGAGTCGGGGCTGGATAAGAAGCTAGAGATTGCAACTAGAAACTTAGTCTGGTAGCTTACCCCTCAGAAACAGGAGTCTGCTTTTTCTTGGGAATCTTTCCTGGTCTTTTAACTTGTAATATTCTTTGCCACCTGCTGACCCAGATGAAATAGGGTGAGACAAGGTAGGATGGTGGATGAGAGTTTGTCGGTTTCATTTCATCTTCAGAAAGGAGTTGGGAGATTACAAACTGTAAATTCCCCTTTGTCTAATCACCAGCTTTAAATGTAATGCCTTCCAGTTCACCTGATCTTGAGTTGTATAGCACTTAGATATTTATGGGTCCAATTATGTTTCTTTTGAATATATGAAGTAGAAATGAGGCCAGGAAATGACTTTTCTCTTTTTTTTCTTCTTCCTGTTTTGTACAACTCAGGAGGTTCATCAAGAACGGATTGCACTGGAAAACCAATTGGAACAACTTCGTCCAGTCACTGTGTTGTAAGCCCCAACATTCAAGTGACAGAGGGTGACCTTGTCTGCCAATATCTTTGTTTGAATGTTTGAGCCCAACTACTTGTAATTGATGTTTGACTGTGTCAAAAGCCGTGAGCAGCAGAAATTAATACACATGACCTTTTCCCTTTTACTTCACTTGTACAGTTTATTGTGGTGGGAAAAATACTTCAGATGATTATCACACTTGAAATTGTAATCACTAACAGAATTTATCTCCCATTCTTAAATACTTTCTTAAGATATTCAGTGCTGCTCCTTACCAAAAACCAGTCTTATCGCAAATAATTTAGAGTATTATTTATTAAAGAATTTATGATTTGTACAAAACAAAACGTTATAACCAAATATCTTTAGGTTGCTTTTTTTTTTTTGGTATGTATGTCACAAACCATAGGTTGTTTTCCTGAATAATTGGGATTCCAGCTGGATAGTCTTTGACATGATGATAACAGAAACAAAAGCTAAAATAAAACAAAAGTATCAGATTTAGACTGGCGCTGTGCCCTCCACCACCATATGCCAAAATTGCTTCTCTAGTGCCATTTTGATGTTATATCTAGTTATAAATAATACATGACTGTTGTTTTCTATTGAATGTCCAAGACTTTTTTAGTCTTTATAGCCCATCATGATGTTGGCAATGAGCTATTTAACTTGGCTAACCCAGGTCGTCAGTCCAGATAACTTAGCTCTTTAATGTAAATTTTTGGGCAGGAACAATCTACTTTAACTGCCTTGCCTGATCAAATTAAACAAATAGTTGCCAGATCTCTACTTTTATCATGCATGGGATAACATATCTGTAAATGCATGAACCTGGAAACCATCCATCAAATATGAAAAACTGGATTGATAAGCATGTGTTGTTTGAACCCAGGTATCCAGATGAAGGAGAAAAGGTAAATAGTTACCAACAATCTCTAGTAGAGCTTTTTTCATCTTTATTTTAACCTGAATTGGAATTGTATTGTATGTGAAGAAATAATGAAAGAAATTGATGCTCACACTATCTATACGACATTTTGTTCTCCATGAAGTGTGCCTTTGGAAAGTAATTGGCTTATGTTCAGTTCAGAGGAGCTCAGCTAACGCCAGTGTAGGTTATGTAGGACAAACTCAAGTTCCAGAAGTCAGTATCCTATAGAAATTTTGTTAGCTGGTACTTTTCATGAATGCCCAAGTTGAAAATGGACTTGACTGACCCCACAGGGTCTTTGGTTCAATGATTCTTACAAGGCATACAAACTTTAACATTGCTTTGAGACACTTACAACAAGAGATACTGCATTTTGTTCATTATACTCATTTACCCATTCTTTGGATAATGGGATGGAGCATGCCAAGGATGCTTTCTGAAGTGGTATTGGCTAGGTTTAGAATATGTGAGTTTAAGCCACTGATTTCAATAGAGCGGAGAGCTTTTAGAAAAAGTAGACATTTATTTAATGCTTCCTTGTTCCACTGGCAAGCTTTATCAATAGCTTCACAGCAGAAGAGAGAGAGGATGTTTTTCCAAAGAAAAACAAATTGTTGAATCTATTCCATGCATAGTGAAGTATTTTGAATTGATTTGATTTTGAAAGTTATGAAATGTGAGCTATTTCTCTGTCTCCTTTTTTCTCTTTTTGGCTCCCCCCCCCCTTTTTTGTTCTTGTGGGGAAGGGTTCAGTGAATTTAAACCCTTCCTAAGTTTATGAATGGGTCAGTGCAAAATTTTAGGTAACTCCTTTTCCCATGTGTTGAGATTTGGGAGCTGCAACAGATTTATCAACAGTGTTTTTATTGCAGATGTTTCATAGCATATTTGGCTTTTGGGGCATTCAATCAATCCAGTAAAGACTAGCATATGTACTTTATATCATAATTTCCCAGCACATATGCACTCACTCCTGATAGCACTTCATATCCACCAACCAGACATATAAACTAAGGAATGTTAGTCTATACTATGTATTTAAAAATATTGATGTGCTTTTTTCCCTCATGAAGTCAATGACAAAAAGAGCCAAATTAGGAGGCTGAGATTTTGTTTAGTTGGCTTGGTTTTTCATTGAAGGAAACAACTTGCTTTGGACAATCTAAGCCCTATAAGTGTCATAGTCTCTCTTTTTCTCTTTCTCATATATATAGTGGTGCTGGGATCCAACCCAAGGCTTTATGTGTGCTAGATAAACACTCTACCACTGAAGTACATCCTCAACCCGTCACCTGTATTTTAAGATAGGCATTACATTAAAGCACACACCAATAATATCTGTACCCAGCCTTCTTATCTGGTAGTTTTGATCATAGTTTATTCGTTGCATAGAAATGAAGTTTTTTGAAAAAAAAAGAATTAGGTATTTGTGTGTGTATATACACACAGATACATACGCTCTACTGTTATTACCTAACTAGTGCTCATCCTCAATTTCTGTGTTTTATTGGGGTGTGTACTTTTAATTAAGATTATAATGCCAAGTAATGTGTCTGTGAGCCTTTATTGTGATTTATAGGAGGCCTGGCTTACTAAAATCACCGTTATACCTCTTTAATAAAACTGCTTCAAAATTAGATTTACTTTTTTGGGCAGAATTCTATAAACAGAAGGTTGATGTTGTCCTCACTCATGGGGATTTAATTACCTTCTTCACTGGTCTTTTCCTGGTAGGAGTGGATAGTGGGCATATTGGGCTCCTCAGCATCCCTTGTATGTGGCATATTGCTTTTGTCACTTGTATACCTGGCAGAGATGAAGGAAAATTAAGTAGTAGATATCTGGAATGGATATGTATGTTGTATTCAGGGCAGATACTTGCTTTAGTTAGAAGGTTATAACTGCTGTAAAAATGGGATGTCAAGACTGGGCAGGACTGGTACTGCTCTCCTATCGTTCACATGGAGGGAAACAAAGGTCCTAAAAATAAGCACTTCCTGACTTGAGAATCCATACATAGAGGTAGCCAGTACTGGAGTTAGGTTGCCAGCCTGATTCTATGGATTCTGAGATGCATCCTCTGTCAATACTAAAATAGATTAGAAGAGGCTTTTTTTCCCCTGTTAACTTTGACTGAATTAGTCTTTAAATATCAAGACATGTCTTAAGGAGTTTCAGATCTAGAAATTTCTCTTGGATTGAAAAATCACAATGAAAAGAATATTACTGAACTATTTGTTCTTAACACCTCACCTTTCATGATGCAATAATTTACGCTGAATTTCTTGGCACAACTTTTGACAGCTGTTGCTTTGAATGGCTTCTATTCCTGTAATCCTCATGGGACTTTATTTTTAAAATGGACTACTGTGATTGAAATGAACTCAGTATGAAGTAAGTTATAGTTCTCTTCAGTGTATCATTGGTTGATTGGGTTGCAAATGTTCAGTTTCAGCATATTTTAGGGTAAGTAATCAAAAACATAAATTTTCCTTTGATTTCCTACCAGTGTTTGAACTATCATATAACTTTCTTTTCTTCATATGTGATGTGATTCTGTAGCCTGTTTCTAAATGTTTGTCTGTTTCTTAAATAATCTTATAGCCATGGTAATAATAGATGTGTAATCAAAGATTAATAAGGTAATACTTCAAATTGATGTATTTCTTGTAATTAAGATAGATATTTGCAAAGTAGTTGGAAAGGTCTCAGAGTTATCACCTCAGAGCTAAAAACATTTGTTCAGCACAAGCTAGAATCACACATTCTGCCTAGGTATCATCAAAGGAATGTGACGTTTAAAATATTAAAACAAGAATTTAACATCTCATAGCAACCAGATCTTCCCATATTGTTGACTAATAATAGGTTCATTAGGTTGTAGTTTGAACATTATGAATATGAACAAATGAAAAAGCAGTTAAGAGATCATTTCCTCATGCTAATTAAATAGAATACTAATAATTTGGTTTCTCTTTTTGATTGGTTTACTGTTTCAAGTGTGTCCTTTTAAATCTGATTTCAAAGGATCAGTTGAATTTATAGTTTAGTTATGGGTGTTTTGTTATTTTTTTTCATCATGACACAGTGTGGTTCAGGTCTGTAGTAAGCAATGGAAATTTGGGGTTTTAGAGTCCTCAACTTGCATATCTTGCTTCTCCTTCAGCACAGGCAAAAGTAGACTGCCCACTAACACTGGCAAGTCAGTTACTGACGGCAATTTGACTGTTACTGTGTGAGACACCCTGCTTTGCTTGTGTGTGAGATGTGTAGCCAGTTATGTGAGAATCCCAAGAGCAATCCCAAGAGCAGCAGACAATAGAGGGGCAAACTTTAAAAGCAATGCAAGCTGATTATAAAAGCTGCTCCACAAACAGACTTTTGGAGGTTGTCTTGCAAATAAGAACTGAAGCAGCCACTGTATCAGTATGAGCAAGACAGCCTAAGCATACTGTTGCTTTTTGCCTTGCATGGTTACTTTCTATGTTTACTAACAGAAACAATGATAAGAGAACCTTTGAAGGAAGCACTGCGGGATTGCAATGGACAGGACTCATTCTAGTTACAGAATCTTTGCTTTGCTGTCAACAGTTGGGGAATGCTTATTTTCCATGTCTTGTTAGTTCTCCCAGTTTGCTTCAGGCTAATTTCATGGCTGCGGGAGGCTGCAGAATGTAGGCTTATGACTTTGAAGACCAGAGGATATCAGGATTTAAGAGAGCTTAAATTGGAATGTGGGAACTGCAATAAGGAAACCTTCAGGTACAAATTCCATCTTAAGGCACTCTGTTGGATAAGAGGACCACATCCTGAAACGCCTTCCGGGAGTCTGCCCTGGAGTGGAACTCGGTAACCTCATTGTATGCAGCTTGAATCAAGTAGGTTGTATTCTTTTTGTTTTAAGTCAACTTGTTTGACAGCTTCAACCATGACCATCTTGGGAAGCAGGTATGCCCTCTTCTTTAGCACTGCCATTCTTTTTGTCTTCAGCACAAATAAGATATTTAAGTGAGCCAGAGGCAAAACGAGCCATTTTAGTCTTCAAATCTATTGGCCAGGAGAGATGATGAACTGATGGTCTATTTTAACCTCGAAAGAAAAAAAAATGTATATTTTTTTCACTATAGGTACATTGAACAGTAAAAAGTGTAACAGCAAAGTATATATTTGATGCCTTCTGTCTTTTCATGATAATGTGCTACCAAGTCATGTTAACATTTTACTTAGCGAGAATCTCATTCATTTGCTAAGCATTAGGATAATTATGTATATTAGCTTTCAACGTAAATCTCTCAGAGTATCCTATATTTGGATTGTGACTTGTAGACTCAAGCTAACTTTACTGCCTCTTTTTCACATTTGTTGAAAAATCTGTGAAGAACATGGTAAATTAAGGATCTTTAACTTTGGAAAATGTACACGATGTGAAACTGGGGTGCTATGTTAAAAATAAATGTATAATGACTCAATAGCTTGTATGGTGTGTTGCTGTCAATATTTTGTAGTTTCCATGTGGTCTAATACAGACTTGATGAGGGTGATGTGAAAGGGAGATAGGAATCTTCCCAATGAAGTGAAAGTCCTAGAGTTGGTTATTTTCATCTTCCAGTGATCTGAGACAGTTTCTCACTGTCTATGCACAACAAACACTTGGGAATCAGGGGAAATCATGGCTAACTCACAGTGTATTTTGAAGGGCCACTGAGTTGAAAACTTGGCTCAGTGTGGGGATGTATTATTTGCTTTATCTTTCCAGTGTTATTTTATTCAAGAATGTTCTTATGGTGGTTTTAGCTAGAGTGGGAATGATACAGAAGGATCAGGAAGAGTTGACTCAAAATTCTGAGCATATAGTCTTGCAACCAGTTGTAGTTTTTGACATTTAAAATTTGAATGATTTTAATAGGCTCCAGTCTTCTATTGGATGGGCCTTCTACTGTATCACAGTGTCCATCATGAATTTATCCCACCCCCTAACCTCCCTTCCAAAGGTAGTTACTGTGTCCCTGCTGTATAACCAAGTGCTGTGTTAGGACCTGAGATGAGACCAGAAAGACAGAGTCCCTTCCCTCAAGGAATTCACAGCTCTGTTGGACAGAGGCCTACAGATAAATTGCAGGGATGAGTGGGATAGGTGCTATGATGTGTTAGGATAGGCCAGCTGCTGTAACAAACAGGCCCAAGAGAGCAGTGAAGCTCATCTTACCATCCAGGGTTGATGTTCACAGTTGTACCATTTTCTTATGGTTATTTAGAGACTTTGATACCTTCTTTCCATGTGTGGCTTCATCATCCTAAATGAATAGGGATTTTTCTCCTTTTACTCAGTGGATGAAGAAAGGAGCGACTGTGGAAAAGATACAATTACTCTTCACATATGTGACACACATCACTTCTATGCATATTTCATTTTCTGGAACTCATCCATGTGACAGCAGTTAACCATAAAGGAGAATAAGAAATGTAGTCCAGCTGTGAGCTTAGGGGAAAAAAGTTT
Organism: Ctenodactylus gundi; assembly: GCA_004027205.1. NCBI lineage: Eukaryota > Metazoa > Chordata > Mammalia > Rodentia > Ctenodactylidae > Ctenodactylus > Ctenodactylus gundi. The sequence continues at coordinate 25,835 of PVKB01004518.1, forward strand.
TGGTGAGCACAGTGTCTGCCAGAAGACACAAAGCCAAAGAGATTCTGCAGTGGATGGACATGGAATGTGAAGGATAGGAGGTGACAAAGGTTGGACACATGGCCAGGTGGGAAAGCCTTAACATGAGAATGCATTATTCACCATGAAAGTGAGGCTATTTTCAAGATTTAAGGAGAAATGCATGCATTTGCTCATATCACTAATATTCACAGAGTGATTTGGCTTTTCCCCCCTGGGGAAGACATATTTCACTAGAAGATTATAAGCTAGTGTTTCTAACATGGACCAAAATTGTTAGTTTGATTTGTTATACATATTCTGGAGTGTATTTGGGCAAAAGACCAAGCCCAGAATACAAGGAACTAAACTTTTGTAGGCAGGAGTCCTATGGGAAAACAGGAGATTTCTATCTTCAACTCCTTTTTAAGAGTTATCAGGGGCCCTAAGATTATGGAGAGGTACAGAGCTTTTTTTTTTTCTCTCTCTCAAGAAGGCTATCTATGTACAGAAACAAAGACTTTGGAAATGAAATTAGAGCTTGTAATTCCTTTTAAGAAAGAGTATTTAGTGAGTTTGACAATTTTGACAAATCCCCAAGCCTGCCGGGGAAAATGCTGCAAGTGGAACATCTCCATAGCAAACCTCAACTTCAAAGAATCTTGCCATATTGTCTTTTGAATATTAGGTGTTCTGGAAGTATGAACGATAGTTTTTTCAGGCATCTGAATGGCATTTCCTTCATTACATTTTCTTTCAAACACAGAATAAAAAAGATCTTTATCTTTGAGTATTAGATTGTAACCCAGATATATATTTTTTATTTGCCCTGAAATCTTCTTAACAGATGTTGCTGAAGGAATTGGCACAGAATCTCTGTACAGATTTTAATATTCACCTGTGAAAATATTCTAGTGTATCAGCAGAAGGCATAAACAATTTTTATGTATACTTAATATATATGTAAAACTCAGTAGTAGCCACAGTAATTGTCTAGAACATAAACCAGTAAGATATTTTTGGGGAGAGAAGAGCATTTTATCATTCACACAGTTTAGGGTTACTGGTGCATGATGACAAAGCTGCATTTTAATCAGTTTTATTGCTTTTAAAATGCATCGCTATTCTTCTACTCACACCTTTGGTATAGCAGTACCAAATGGAGTGCATGCCTGTACCCCTTTATTAAGCTTAATCAAAATTGCAAGACTGATGGAAACCCAAGGGGAAGACAGATGATGCTTGGGGGATGGAATAAAGGAAAGCAAAGCAAATTAAATACAGGTAGAGACTTGTGATGCAGATTTTTTTGAAATTCAAATGAAATTGACCTGTACCTCACCCTGTGTGTGGTTGTAGCCTGCATTCCAGTCTTTCTGGAGCTTCTGAGAGGCAGAGGTAATGATGCAGGAACTGATGGATTTGCTCTTGCTACTTCTGTCTCTAATATGCTTCCTAGTTTGGTAGAATGGTCATGTGCTTTGCCCCTAGATACAATTTACATGAGGCGTGTGTGTGTGTGTGTGTGTGTGTGTGTGTGTGTGTGCGCGCGCGCACGCTCGGAGTGGAATGGGAAAGAGGTGGGATTTCTAGAATATTTACAGAGATTGGAGCTTTATATAATTTGTACCTAAGCTTACCACATTGCACGACTCTAGGGGATGTTGTGCTTGTTATAATGAATGTGAAGGATGCTACTTGGAGTTTATGATACAGTTGGCCTCTTTATAGCCCCATAGTGCACAGTCCACTGTTTCTCCAAGTATTCTCCTCCTTCTTTTTACAGATCTGTTGTCCTTCTGCAGAATAAAGGAAAGTGGGAGGTGGGAACATTCAGGGTCCTGCCAGCATTGCTAACCCAGTGCTCTTATCTCCTCAGCAGATTTCTTCTGCCCTTCCTGTTTCTATTATAGATCTAGGCAAATAGTTCTCAACTGGGTGTGATTCTGCCTCTGTTTCCCCCACCGGGGGCCATCTGGGTGCATCTGGAAATGAATGGGTTGTCAAGTAGTACATTTGGCATCTAATGGGTAGAGAACAGGGGTGCTGCTAAATGCCCTACAGGTCACAGAGGAGTCCCCCACAAAAAATGCACGACCTGGCCTCAAATGCCAGTAGTGCTAAAGCTGAGAAATATTGCTCGGTAGGAGCCCCTTGGTCTTCTCTGCATTTTTCTCAATTATCTAGAGCAGTTTAGCCTCCTCCTTGTCTCTACCAGGTATATGTTCCCAGGGCCAAAGCTACAGCAAAAGGATCTGCTAAATTAGTCCATTAAGTCCCTATGGACCAGGCATCAGTATAAATGAGAGAAGCGAGTCAGGACTAAGAGGGGAAGTGGCACTGGCCTATCTGTTTCACTGATAGGAAACAGTAGAAAATGGTGGGAACTGTGGCAAATGGAGCCTGCCTACTCTGTGTATAAAGGCAGCACTATGCTATTGTCACAGAGGCTCCTGTGTTGTGAGTTTGTGATTCTGCTCAGAGACCCAACATCACATCTTCTTTATCCCTAGAAAGTCCCTTTTGTATTATATATTTACTTTTTCATTGAGTTGTAACATACATGCACCAATTTTAAGTGTTCAGCCCAATGAATTGTCAAGATGACCTAGAAGAAGAACAAAGTTGGAGGATTTAAGCTAGCAGATTTCAAGACTTACTGAAAGGCTACAGTAGTTAAAAATTAAGTATATATTGTTACAAATGATAGATTAATGGTAGAGAACAGATAGCCCAGAAATACATTCACACTTGCACAATCACTTGATTTACAGTTAAAAAGCTGTAATCATTAAGTGATGGGAAAGATAGCCTTTTTCAGTGAACAATGTCGAGCAATTGGATATCCACATGGGAAAAAAATGAACCTGGAATCCTTTCCATGTACAGAAATTCATTCAATATTTTTATAGACCTGAATATGAAAAATAAAACAGTAAAGCTTCTAGAAGGAAGCATAGGCTACTATCTTAGTGAAATTCATAATTCTTAAAAATGCCACACACACAGCACTAAACATAAAGGAAAAGATTGATGAATTAGATTTTATTAAAGAACTTTTGTTTATCAGAATTCATGACTAAGAGAATTTTGGTAAGCTAGAGAACAGTAGAACTTATTTGCAATACATCTGTCACAGGATACTTGCTTATTTTTTTCTCGGTTGGCAACTATTTTCAATTGAAAACACAGAGGAAAGCACCACTGTGTAGGCTGACATGCAGGCCAAACAAAAGAGGTCTGAAACCAACTCAAGCCTGCACATTGCCACTTTGTGATCTCACCTTGAGCAGTACAGAAGAATGTAGAGTCTTTAATATTTCCATATTTTCTTATTCTTCCCTTGACCAGTCTCTGTGAGGTGAAGCAACAATGTGCAGATCTATTTTTCAATAATAAAAATTTTCCCTTAGATGGCAAAACGAATGGTTGCAGTGAATTTGGGTTTTAAGTAGCACTTTCCCTCCCCATTGATAGATACCATAATTAAGGGAAATATTTATAAATATGACTCAACCAGCTTTTTTTTATTGGCCCCCACTGTGTGGTCAGCCTAGTGTGACTCTAGAGACGGCAGCTGATTTATTTTTAATTTACACTCTAAGTCTTGAATTTCTCAGCATCCTTGGATGACAGTCTACAGGCTTAAGTTGAAAATTTATAGCATTTTGAGCTCATAATGTCCAAATTTCTTACACTTTACCTCCTTCTCAAACTTTGATTTTAGTCTCCGTTTCTGCTTCCAAGCACTTGCTTTTCCTTAATTCTCTCATGGTCTAGTTGGAGGCAGTGAGTGGGGAATAATTTCCTCTCATCACTTCCTCTAAACTACTGTGTAAGGGGAAGTGCCTTGGGGTTAAGGGATAGAAAATGATCACATGTGTGATATGTATGTGCCAACTCAACAAAACAAATGTAACTATTATGTACCTCAAATGTACACTAGTCAGAAAAGAGGAGGTAGCCTGAAGGATGGCCCTCTCTTGCCTTGGCTTTTATAATGGTTAAAAATGTGGGATCTGGAGTTGGGCTGCCTGTATCGAAATTCTGGCTCTGATCTTCAATAACTTCGTAATCTAAGGCAACCTCCTTGTTTTTCTGTGTTTCACTTCCTCATCTACAAGTTAGCAATAATAGTGTATCGCTTAGAGAATAGTGCCAAGTAATTGCTAGACCTGTGTTCATTAAATGAAAAACTGACTATTGGCTGGTTGTTTCTCAGGCCTTGGCATGGTGCCTGATTGGGAAATAGAAAACAAAAGGACCCCCGTCTCAGAGACCACCAGTCCTCCCCTGATTTCAAGAAAGGCAAGCAATTTAAACAAATTGACCCTCCCTCTTCCTAGCTGGCCAAAATGTGACCACTGTGTGGTAGTACGACATTCTTCTTATAGAATCCAGTAACGATTAAAATCAAAAGCCACTCAGAAGATGATTCAGATAAATCTATGGGGTACTGTCTTACAAACCTTAAAAATGGAATTTATGTGTAGATGCGGATATCTTGAACCCTAACAAATAAAGTAACTTACCCATGACATGGTAGCATGATAGAAGAAAAATAAAAAATTGCCTGGGCCAGACTGTTAGTAGAAATATGGAAATTAAAGAAAAAGGGTCAGAAGATTTAAGGAGAATTATAGAGAGATCCTAAATCACCTTAAGTGAAGGCCTAGGTACCGGGAAGGCATGTTAGAAATCTTGACTTGGAGGATGTTATGGTGAAACTTAGAAGGAAGTGAGAGACATGTTTTTGGAAACTGAAGCGAGGAGATCATTGTTATGGTGGCAGAAAACTGAGCAGAATTGTGACCATGTGGAAGCCGAGTTTGTTAAAGATAAAATCTTGGATATTTTGTTTTGATTTTCAAGAAAAATGTTGAAAGTATAGCTTGGTTGTGCCTTCTTCTTAATAGTAAACTGTGAGAGGAAAGAGATAAAATGAGGGAAGAATTACTAAACAAAATGGTGCATGATGATTTGGGAAATTTTCAGCCTATCCTGATTGCAAAGATCAAAGAATTCCATCACATAAAGGCTCTCTAAAGAGGGTCATAGTGTAACTCAGGTGATTACAATCAAGTCAGAAACTCTCTAGAAGATTGTTTCCCAACCAATTTAGAAGAAGCCAAAAGCAGAAAAGAGACTATCTCAAAACTGTTTGTGGATGTGGCTTCTTTTTAATGGAGTAAATCCCTGTGATGTTCCCCAGGTGAGTCATAAGTTCTTGAGAATTTTGCATGAATAGAATCACTGTTGTCTTGAACCAAATGGACAGAGAACATATGGAATGAAGATAGATAGCTGTTAGATTGTGTAAAGTCGGCTTGTAGGAAGCAAGCTGATAGAATACACAGGAACAAACATGTACCAACTTTTGTGAAAAAAGGAAGGATGACTCAGTGGAAAACCAGGAGTTCAGAGAGTGAATCAAAAGCCCAAGAGGCAACAGAGCCTAATGGAATTTGAATGAACTTAAAAAATGTTTTGGGACAGTGATTCAATATTACTGCCTTAGAAATCATTTTCCCTTTTTTTGAGACATAATATCTGTATAGCTTTTATTGTATGTTTTTCCCACCATTATGTGCTGAAAATAGACAACTTGATTCTTTAACTTCACACATCCACCAGTGGCGATGCATTTGTGCCCTGGAGTTGTACTTCGAGATTATACCCAGAGCCTCATCTGTAAGTGATTTAGATGATGAAAATGAAAAGAAGTGGGACTTTTGAACTAGTGAGATGTAGACGGATTCTTGGACTCTGAGTTGATGCTATAATGAGATGAGATAGAGGACCTTGGGATAGGGTGAGTGTATTTTCCATGTGGAATGGGTAGGGATTGTGGGATACACTGAGGGCAGACTCATCATCTCCAGCCTTCGATAGTTCTCCTGTGGTTTTACAAGGAGTGATCAAAAATACAATTATTTATTTATTTTTCCAAAAACTTATTACAGTAAAAGACATTGCCAAGAATCATGGAATAATCATGTTTGAAGTGAGAATATTTTGAATGTCATTAGTGGCAATATGTCTGTTACTGTATGTAATTTTTGAATTATACTTTTTGATAGTCCCTGGTTCATCAACTGTTTATACCAATTTACCACAAGTAAAAACCTTACTATTAGTCCTCATCCACTATTTTCACCAGATCTGGCTCTGTGCCACTTCTGACTCTTCCCCAAAGTAAAAAATTTCCATGAAAGGTAAATGTTTTGAATCAGTCCAGGACATCAAGACAGCTATGTCAGTGCAACTCAAGGCACAAAAAAGCAAGAAAGATGGCAAGAAAGATGGGATAACTATGTTGGAAGTGAGTGTCAGTGTGTCTTTTACTGTAATAATCTTTAAAAAAAACTTTTAAATATCTCTATTTTTGACCATACTGGGTATTATGTTGATGATAAAGGGGGCTTTGCAGATGGAATTAAAGTTAATAATCAGCTGACCTTATTTTTCCCCATTTTATTGGTATTTATATGCAATACATAATGTTTACAATGAACTTGGGTATTTTGTGCACATATATATCACTTCAACTTTACAATCCATTCTCATTTTTGGCTCTCCCACAGCCTTCCCAGCCCTCCTAACTCCTACTGTGACACTCATTTGTTTCTATAGAATGCCTGTATTCTGAGTTTCCCAAACTAGAGAAAACATGCAATATTTAACACATTTAATCTTTTGCATATGACTCACTTCACCACTCAGATCACCACTATTTAGCTCGGTTTTCTACACCTAGAATGGCTGCAGTGGTCAAATCTTCATGTCTCTTCTCTGGGTCCAGAAGAACCTTTTATTGGGACAATTTGCTGAAAGGTTTTTGTTTGTTTGTTTGTTTGGTTTTTTGTATCTTAGTATACCTTTGTTGAGATTCTTTAACATGCCCTCACCCACCAGTTCACATGCGGGAAGAACTATAACAATGAAATTCATAAGACTAGAAAATGTGAGAAAGAAAAAGAAGTCAAATTTCAGATTCCTTAGCTGAGGACTGAAAGGTAAATGCTTGTACATTCAAGAGACATTCAGGTTATCATTATGTCAGTCAGCTTTCTTAGGCTAAACTTACATCAAAGACCAAATAAGTGAACTGCTATGTTAAATGAACTTACATCTGTATCACAAGACTAGATTACACATAAGCCATAGATAAAATGGCATACTTAGTTATTTCAGAATTTTTTGAACTTCCATGAATTATTTAGTCACATTTCACTAGTTACTAACATTTTGCCAGATTTGGTTTATTATTTTATCTACCTGTCCATCCGTGAATTCATGCATAGATGTTTTTAAAAGATTTTATACAGTTCCCCATGTTGAATATAATTATGTTTTGCAAACTAATAGACTATTAAAAATAATAATTATGTAGGGAAGTTTCACAAAATTTTTTAGTACTGTTTTAATGGGATATCAATCAAATGGTTCAAATATTAATCTATTTTTTGTTACACTTTCTCTTTAGGTGTTCCCTTTCTTCCATGTTCTTTGGTGCTGCTTGTCTCTCTGTCTTTCTCAAAGATTCCTTCAAGTATTTTCTGCAACGCTGGGCTAGTGGTCACACATTTCTTTAGGGATACTTGGTCATGAAAAATCTTTAGTTCTTTAATTTTCAGGGATAATTTTGCTGGATACAACAACCTGGGTTGGTACTTGCTGTCTTTTAAAGCTTGAAAGATTTCTCTCCAGGCTTTCCTGGCCTTTAAAGTTTGCATTAAAAAATCTGTAGTAATTCAAATAGGTTTGCCTTGGTAGAATAATGTCTATTTTTCACTTCCTGCTTTTAATATTCTCTCTTTATGTTGCATTTCCTAGGTTTTGAGTATGATGTGTTGTGGTGAGTCTTGTTGCTGGTTGAGGTTATTTGGTGTTCTATAAGTTTCTTGTACTGGAAAATTAATTTCTTTTCCTAGATTTGGGAAATTTTTCTTGAATTATTTCAGTGAATAAATTCTTTCTGTCTTTGGTGGTGTCTTCTGCTCTTTCTCCCACGCCCATAATTCTGAGCTTGATTCTCTTTGAATCCTCCATCAGCTGTTATATCCAGCTATTTTGCTCATTTCTAATTTTGGAGTTGTGACTAATTATGTCGTTTGTTTCCACAGCCTTGTCTTTAATGTCTGAAATTCTTAATGGAAGAAAATTTCCCAAATCTAAGAAAAGAAATGAACGTGGAACTACTGCAGGCATATAGAACACCAAACAACTTTGATCAGAAGAGATCCTCATCACGACACATCATAATTAAAATTCTAGAAACCCAACACAAAGAGAAAATACTAAAAGGTCTGAAATTCTGTCCTCACATTGTTCAAGTTGACTTGCCCTGGTTTCGAATGCATTTTTTATATTTTGAATTTCACCTAGATTTCTTTTTAGAATTTTTTCTTCTCTATCAAAATATTCCTTCTTATCTTGCATTTCTGTATTTACCTCACCCAACTTTTTGTGGCTTCTATATGCTCAGTGGTCTTTAGATCCACAAAGACCACTATTTGTTTAGTGAGTTTCCCTTTAAGCCCATTGGCCATTGCTTACATTTATTTGAGAATATCCTGTTTTAACTGGATGTTCAACTCATTTGATTTTTGACTTCCTTCTCTATGAATTCCACTACTTTCCACTACTTCCGGACCCATGACATTAATTTCTGAGGTTTCAGGCATTTGTGTGGGTGTCCTGTTGCCTTGTCTTCTTTCTGTATATCTGTTGTTGAGGGACATCACATTAAAGGCATAGCCCAGAGGTTTCTTTGAATGAGTATGAGGATGGGGTTGGGGGCAAAATTCCTCTGAGTTCTGTGCTGGGAGGGGACAGTGAGGTGGGACCTAATAGTCCCATGGCCTCTGAGGTGTTCTGTTCATCCCAAGCCCCCCCCCTCAGCAAAGCTCTCGCTTCTGTCCTGGCTTCCCTCCCCAGAGGGCGAGGCTTTCCTTCCTCGGAGGTGCTCCCACTACACCAGAGCCATTCAGGAGGTCAGTGGAATTTCTCTTCTCTCCACAACTGTCTCTTGTGCTGGTTTCTTCATAGGCACTGCTTAAGAGTGACCTCAAAAGCCCTGATGTGGCCTTCTGAGTTTCTTTTACTCTACTAAGTTCCGTCCTGTTTTTTTTTTTTTTTTTTTAATGGCTTCTGCTTAGTCATTGCCTGTTATGGCTGCCGAGCACTGCTTCTGACCTGGGCTCTGGGAGGTCTTTTCTAGGGGGAGCTCACACTGCGTTTGTAGTATGTATTACCTGCAGGCTTGTTTTTGGAGGCTGAGGCTACCAGCTGCTGTCAATTCTCACTTCTCCTGGGTCCACAATTACCTGGGTCTGAGGTTCCAGGCAGGCTTTCCTCCATCTGCAGATGCCAGTGGCTCCCAGCCATTTCCAGTCTGCCTGGAGTAGCTTCCTGGGCTGCTCTTTATGTCCATTTCTGATGTGTTTTCAGGGTTTCTGGCCTTACTGTGGTCTCTTTTCAATTGTTGAGGCACTCCTCCCTGTCCTAGCTACATTGAACAGGCAGTTTGTGACTATATTCTCAACTTCTTAAGTGGGTCCATGAGAAGACATTGTGGAGCTCTGTTACTCGGCTATCATCTTGACTAGAAGTCCCCCAGCTGACCCTAAAATAAGGAGACTCTCCTTGATTATTCAGCAGACCCACTGTAATTACATGCAACCTTAAAAGTAGAAATCGTACAGCAGAAGAGGAAGTTAGGGAGATTTGAAGCCTGAGAAGGACTTGAAGATAGAGGGAGACAATGTGATGAAGAATGTTGGGTGGCTACAAGGAACTGAGTCCCCTGGCTGACAGCCAGCAAGGGAACAGAGACTATAGGCCTGTACTTACAAAGAACTAAATTCTCCTGACAACTTGAATGTTCACAGAAGCAGAGTCATCCCCAAAACCTCCAGGCACGATTATGCCTTGCCAACACCAGTATTTTGCCTTTGAGAAAGTAAATAGGACTCAGTTGAGCCATCTTCTGAGTCTTTTGACCTGTAAAACTGTAAGATAATTAATTTGAGTTGTTTTGAACCTATCAGTTTGTGGTCATTTGTTATGGCAGCAATAGGAACCTAATACACCAATACAAATTCTTTATTCAATTGATAATGTTGTAATGTCCACCAGGAATTTCCTGGAGCTGGAGAAGGAAGGACTAGGGAAGAGGCCAAAAGATAAAGGGCTCTTTTTGACATCTCTGAGCAATTTTTAAAAAAATTTTATGGAAGATTATCTTTTGGAAAATGGAAAAAAACAAAAAAGGTCCTAGAGGTACAATGGGTGTTTCTGGTGGGTTTCTGGAGGAGACTGTTTTCTGCATCAGTTCTGCAGGAAGCTTTTGCTCCCTGTTTCGTGCTCTTGATCATGAAAGCAGCCTTTCTTAGAACAGTTGCAGAGACATGCTATAAGAGTAAGGTTAGGCAAAGGAGCATCAGACAGCCTGGACTGTGGGCCGTGGGTGGGGTGGGGGACCTAGAGGACGACCATGAGCGCTAACTACTGGCAGCTGAGTCCCAGGTGTCCACAGTGGAGACCAGAAAAATGAAGGGTAGGAGATTTTAGATGAGTAGGCCTGGGCTAGAATCCTGGATGCTGTTGCTAGGCTGTGGCTGTGTGAGAGAGCAGTGAAGTCCTGGGAGCAGTGTGCAGTCTCTGTGAGTCCTCCATCTGTGCTGGGTGGGCCTTTTGGTGGTGCTACTGTCTTTTGAGTCACTTACAGCCTGTATATGACAACTCACTTATGCTCCCGGAGATAGCTCCTCAGCTATGCCCCTGCAAGTAGCTCCTCACCCGTACTCCTGTAAGTAACTTGGGTAAGCTCATGGGTTACTTATGTGAAAATGACCCTCCTAACTTCCTGTTGGCATCCTATTATAAAGTGGGCATAAGAGGAGGACCCACCTTGAGGAACTGTAGTCCAGGTTAAATAATATGATGCATTTTTTCTAGCTGCAGCATCACATAAATCATAGTTGAGATTTATTATATCTAATGTCCAAGTTAAAACAACAGGCATCAATTGAGTTCTTCATTCAAAATGTCTTTGAGAATGCAATGAAGACCCACCTTGTCTTCTGCTGGAAGACAGACTTGGCTGCTGAGTTGGGACTCTGTCTCAGGTACTTTTTCTTTGCTGTGACTCAATACCTGATATCCACAAATTTAGGAGAGGAAAGGTTTATTTTAGCTCACAGTTTCAGAAGGTCATAGTCCATGGGCAGCCGGCCGCAATCAAAGTACACGGCAGAGGCAGATGCAGAGACAGATTCTCACGACATCACAAACAGGAAGCCAAGTTGAGACTAATCCTCGTCCTAGTCCTCATACTCCAAGGAAGGCAGGAAGCAGCTTATATATCCTTCCAGGTCTCCTCTTAGTGAGTAGCCCCTCCTGGATCCAGGTGTGGAAGGTGTGGCCATTACACACCTTTAATCCTAATTTATATGCCTTTAATGCTAACTTACATGCCTGCAATCCACCCCTCCAGACTAGGCCCCAATCTACCAACAGCACATGGTTCCATAGACAATCCATTAACATTTAAATACATGATACTTTTGGGGGATATTCCAGAGCCAAACCACAATCGACCCCCGCAGACCATGGTTCAGGTATTCCTGAAGATTTCCACCTCTTTCATAGGTCCAGCATACATCAGGGGCAGGAGCTGACAAGCTCACTTCCTACCTCTTTACACTTATACCAAGTATTTTTCTTGGGGGTCATGAGGGAGGCTGAAGTAATTACCTGGAAGGATTTGTGGAATTATGACTTCTGAGTGATTTTCAAGATAAAAAATTCTCTGGGAACATGTGCTGAGGTGCATACGTGTGTGTGTGTGTTCACATGAAACTGCATGTGGTGAGAGGAACGGGAAGAGGCTCTCAGTAAGATATTAGGAATGCATTCAAATTAATTGAAGTGATACTGAGACCAAAGAGCTCCATTCTGATGAAAGTCATGTTCTTTCTTATTATAAAATTTCAAATGACCATAGACTGCAGATAAGATCTGAACAGAATGTAGCAGTGTTCTTTTCTGTTCTAGTGTCCATTAATGAGGTCTGAAATGGTTAGGTCCTTCGGATGGTGAGGTTCACAATGCTTGGCTTTCACAACAGCAGGAGTGGTACACGTCTGCTTTCTTCAAGTAAGTAGGAGTGTTTTCCAAAGCAATGGTGCCTGAAAATTATTATGGGAGTACCTGGAATCATTCAAAGAAATTTCTAGAAGCCCAGCAGCTTCCAAGAAGCAAATAAATATAAAAGAGAAATAAAAGAAAAGCATCTGGAAAAACATCCCATCCCAAAGACTTCTTTATAAGAGAATTTATTATCTCACAAAATAAAAAGTCTTCAACTGGGTTGTAACTCAGTGGTAGAGCATATATTTAGCATGTGAAAGGCTTTGGGTTCAATTTCTAGCACCAAAAAAAAAAAAAAGCCATAACTAGGAGTGATTTATAGCAGAATTAAACGGCTTGACAACCTATCCTAAACCCAGGTTTCTTCCACCTTTTTTCTCTGCTATCCAAAAAGATTATTGTCCCTCAAATTTGTCTCCTGCTCACGTGGGGCTATAGAAATTCCAACCATTTTATTATTAACGATGACAACTAAAATTGGAAAATCTACTTTATTTCATGTATATATTTTTAAGGATTCTGTTGAGTCACAGGAAAATGCATATAACATAAAATTAACCATTTAAAGTGATCAATTTCGTGGCATTTAGTACATTCCCAGTATCATGCAAACAACACCTCTAGTTTCAAAATATTTTAATCACCCTAAAAGAAAACCCTATACTCCCTGAGCAGTCGTCCCCATTCCTCCACTCAGCCCAGTCTGGCAACCACTTTTCTACTTTCTGTGACTAGGGATTTGCCTATTTTGGTCATTTCAGACAAGTAGAATCATACAATTTGTGACCTTTTGTATTGGACTTACACTACTACAGGGTTCCTCTATATTGTAGCACATATGTATGCTTCATTGCTTTCCATGGCTATATGGTGTTTTAAAAGATATATCCCATAATTTGTTTATTTGGCCTTTCAGTGATGGGCATTTGGCTTGTTTCCATTTTTTTTTTTTTACTATTACTAATAATGCTGATAGGAACACTTGGACACAAGTCTTAGCATAGACAGATGTTTGTTATTTTCTTAGATGGATACCTTGAGTGGAATTTCTGGGTCATGACAATTATATGTTAAACGTTTTGAGGAACTTCCAAAGTGTTTTCCACAGCAGCTGCACCATTATATGTTCCTACCAGCAGTGAAGGGTTCCAGTTTCACATCCTTATCAACATTGTTAGTTTCCATGTTGTGGGGAAAAATTCCCGTGGGTGTTAATTTGTTGTGGTTTCGGTTTGCCTCTCCCCAATGACAAACTGTATTGAACACCTTTTAATATCTGTACTGGCCACTTTGTATCTTTTTAAGCTTTCTTTTAAAACTCACAGGATATTCACATTTTCTCTTCCCAGACCAAAGAGGAATTATTCCTCCTTCCAGATATATAGCTTGTGGAACTTCTACACCTTGTGCTCCTTATATACTTGCAGGTACAAAGTAAACGCTGAGTGAATAGACATATGCAAAAACTACTGCCCATCCATTTCTGCTATTATTACTTGCTAGTGAAAACCAGTTTGTCTCAGCTAAAGTGGAACTATGTGATTCAGGGGAGCCTGAGTTGTTCATACATAGGTTGGCAGTATATAAACATGGCATTGACATACTCAGGGAGGAAAACAATGAATGGTTTAGGGTGAACATGTGACCATTTATGACTAGTGGAATGTCAAGGAAGTCTTTCAGGGAGACTTCTGAGAAAAGTTTCTTCACATTTCAAAAATAGACACTTTGGTGTGTTACTCTGTAGGGACTTGATGGGTGTAACTGCTTTAGTCACCTTGCAACCAGGGAGGGACAAGCCTGAGAGGAACAAGCAACACTCAGTGGATGGTGAGGAAAAAGAAGGAGAAAACATGGATCCTCAGTGGTATTGGCGCACCGTGAATTAGCCATCTTTGAAACCACACTACCTTTGATTATCTTCTTGTGTAAGGTGCTGAGTATTCCCACCTGTATGCCAGTTTGATTCACTTGCAAGTCAAAAAGCTTCCTAAGACAAAAATGACTGGTTTGCCTCAACTTTTTATCCGAAAGTTTGAAGCTTAGAATATGATAGATACTTCCTGGTCTCCATTTAAATTTTCTCTTTTTCAGACAAGTACCACGATATAGTAGAGTAGCCTTGTAATATGTTAACTTGGCTAAGCTGGTACTACACTTCCCAGAGTTCCCTTCCCTATATCTTCTCAGTTAAAATTGGCCAGAGGGGAAGTTTACAGATGATCTGGAGGATAGAACTGAAGCAGTAGCTAATCTACTCTCAGTTCAGTGTAAATCAGACCTTGTTACAGCTTACACACATTTTTCATGAATCTGCTGGTACATCTAGATGGTGGTTTGCAATTCCAGTTCATGCAAGATCTCTTTTTTCAGTGCCTGCAAATCTCAGGCCAAGTGTGAATGTGGATTTATGGTCAGAGTGTCATATCCTGCAGATCACCCAAGGCAACGAAGTTGAAGGTTTGGGTATAGGGATTGACCCACACAAATTTCAGCTTGTACTTCTCAGGTTTCCGTTGCCCCTGTTCTCATCTACTTCTTGTGTATCAGATTTCAGGCTCAGCCTCAGTCACAGAAAGAGCAAAAACACAAACAAGAAAGCCAGAACACAAACAAAGAAACAAACAAACAAAAACAACCAACCAACCAAAACCCAAGGCTGTTTAACCAAATGCTTTTAACAATTTCCATAATTGATGAAGATCAAAACCTTAGTGATTTCCTGTTGTATACCATTCCTAGTAATTGCGTTTCTATGACTAAACCCTTGCTGTTAGGCAGAGTCAAATATTTCTGGCCCTTGGGCAAACTCAGGCATGACTTAGTTTATTCTCAGCCCAATAACATGTATCTGTCTATATGTATCTGACTACTTGCCACTAGATTTTATAGCAGAGAAAGAAGTTTAAATGAATGGAGGCAAGCTGTGTACTGTGGACTCACAAACAGGAGAGAAATCATGTTTTTACTGTTCCGTTGGAGAATGTCTCTTGATGGTAGGTGGGTGGTGGCTCAACAGTTTGCAACTTCTGATTTTGGTGTTTTTGAATGATTTATTTAGTTATTTATTAGTTCTCAGATGACTTGCTGAATTTATTCATTTTAATGTGGACACTGGGTCTTACTGCTCCAGGATCTCTCATTTTACTGTGTTTAATTATCTCTATAAAAATGTCATGTAACCAGTTTGCCATGCAAAACTCAATGGCTTTGTATATGAAGGATAAATGTAACTAATGTGTCTGTGGGGTGATGGTGCAAGGTGGGCTCAGCTGCCCAGTATGTCTGGTCTTGCCTGGGCTCATTCACATACGTGATAATTGGCTGTCTGCCAGCTGGGCCAAGATACCCTTGGCTAAAACCAGTGGAGTGATGTGGCTGTGCTCCACATTCTCTAGCAGGCCATCCTGAGCGTGTTCTCATGGTGACTGTAGAGGGCAAGAGTGAGACACTCCCATTGTAGAAAGCTCTTTTCAAGCCTCTGTTTGTGTTATCTTCTTTTATATTCTGTTGTCCTAAAGCAAGCCACATGGCTGAGCTCACGGGCTGCAGCAGAACATTACAAAGTCATATAGCAAAAAGGTTGTGGCTACAGCAAAGCATTGGTGCACTTTTCTTTCCAATCTGTCATAATGACCAACACTCCCTTTGCAGAGCTCATAAGGGGCCATGATAGCTACAGCTATTTTTGGAACCATTTCTTTACCAATATGTAGATTGCTTACTGTGTTTAATTGCCATGTTCATGTGTCACAAATCATTCACTGTCAACTTGTGTTCAATTCTTGATCTCAGCATCCCCTCTCATTAGAATAAGCAATTCCTTATGGCAAAAAGGTGCAGTTTTGTGAAATGAGCTTGCTTTACCGCTTTCTTCTCAAATACTGTGGTAGAGCAAACAAGTAAGGAGTATCAAAAAACCAAAATCCCAGAGGTGAGGCATTGCAGAACAGTGATGAATAGGCGGATATATGCTGTTAGGGGGAGAGTAAACTGAGTTCTGACTGAGCTTGTCTAAGTTACTCATCAGAAATGTCAAAAGGCAGAGCAACTCAAAGCAATTACATATATTATTCCTTTAGTTTTAATTCCACTAGTTTTATAGGCAATAGTTTTAAAGAATAGAAGGTTAAAAACAAAATGTTTAGGTTCTTGAAATTTTTGGTGGTTCTCTATTCAAGGGATATATGTTCCTTAACAATTTTTTTTCTAAGGGATGCTCTTTTATTCATCAAAGGTGCCCACTATGTAGTCATTGAACTTAAGGTTCCCCAGAAGCCACCCTCGAGACAAGGAGTAAATTTCAAATAGTTTGCTTGGAAGTAAAGGAGATGAGACAGGGATCGTAAGACAGCAATAAGGATTTCATCATCAATCTAGTCAGCTCTGAGGGCAATTGGAGGGTGTAATCTTGTTTCAGAACGCTGGGAAACAGTGTAGAACATATGTTTCATAGTTACCACACCTTTAGGGGCGAGGAAATTGGAATATTTACATACCAGTCAACTCCCAGCAGTCATTCATTGAGGGCAGTTCCTCTGGGGGCATTTATTCCCTGCCACTCTGGCCTGACAAACGGGCAGGCAAAGTGGGCTTCTGCAACCAGAGAAGTCCCTCAGGTGAATGCAAGTGCTGGCTGTGGGAAGTTGGGTCAGCACCTTTGAAGTATTGAGGGGAAGTGTGTAGGGAAGGCTAGCCGGGCCTGGTAAGGTTTTCTTGCATGTGCTCTCAGATGCCAACTACAGCTATTACAGCACTTTGACCTACAGAATTTTCACCTTCTTGGTTAAATACTGCATGGTTTCTCTTATATAAAAAAACTCCAAATAATTTAAAAATAAAGTAAAAGAGAGATGGTAGGAAACAGAAAGCACGGCTTTGTGGAGATGGGAAAGGGATGGGAGGATAGGATGAGCCAGGAGGGCAGGGAGAAGAAGAAGTAAAAATGATTAAGATGCAATATGTACATGTAGCAATTCCCCAGAATAAATGTAATTATTATGTATTGCAAACACATACTAGTAAAAATAATTGTGAGAAGAAAAGGAAGTTCATTTCTTTATTTGCATAAGACACAATTGCTAACTTTTCATGAAAGGATAAAATGCAATAAAATTCATAATTTTTAGCTTTAGTAAGAGATAACTTATGTAAAATAAATTACACATATGCAAAGTGTGTATCTGATGAGTTTTGACATATGCACACACATCAGTGAATCTTGCCTGAAGTAATTATTTCTGCAATAATTTCAGCATGGCTTTTCTACTTCTTTCATTCTTTTATCGTTTGTTAACAGAAATTATTCTCTAAGGATATTTGTCTCTTTCCACATCTGTTTATTCAATCATTTATATCAGTATAGATCCATAGATATGTATTTTATTCTTAGGTTTATAATATAAAATTATTATTATTTAGCATGTTGCTCGAATTAATTCACCTTTTGGCAGCTGGAAGTTCCTTCACTTTGACTTTTGTGCTCTTTTGACATAACCCATCGTTTTGGAGCATTTTGTCTTTTAAGAGTATGTGCTGCATTCACAAAGAGTTATGAGTACTTCTAATTGGTTAGCATTAGACTGAATTGTATGTAACAATGAACTAAATAATGAAGTATTAATCAAGATTGAATTTTACCCTTCTTGATATACCATGTTCATGGATCAAAAGACTCAGTATTATTAGGTTGTCAGTTTTCCTCACATTATCAACCAATTCAAAGAAATTTCTTTCCCAACTCCCAGAAATTTTTTTAAGAAATTGATAGGCTGACTCAGAAATTTACATGGAAAGTTAATGGGACTAAAATAGGCAAAAACAATTTTTGGGAAAAAGCAAATATGAATTTAAAGGACTCTCACTATCTCTGTCAGTGCTTATTATAAAACTGTAAGAATCAAGAAACTATGACATTGGTATAAAAGTAGACATCAGTTGGACAAATAAAAGGGTCCATAAATAGTCTACCATGTATGTGGTCAACTAATTTTTAACAAAAGTCCCAGGGTTATTCATTGTAGAAAGGGCAGTTGTTCAACCAGTAGTGCTTGAACTAAATGATTGCACAAAAAAGGGGAACTTCAGTCATTAGCTTGTACCATATGTTAAAATTAATTTTAACTATCATAAACAAAAATATAAACCTCAAAACTATAAAAGTTCTAGAAGGTAATATAAGAGAAAATTTGGGGCCAAGTTTTTTTGTGGTACTGGGGACTCTGGCTGAGGCCTTCATGCTGAACTGCATCCTCAGCTCATTTCTTTGTTTTTTTGAGACAGGATGTTTCCAAATTTCTACGTTGCCCAGGCTAGGCTCAAATTTACAATCCCCCTGCCTCTGCCTCCCAGAGTGCTGGGATTACAGGACTGCACCACCAACCTGGCAGTAGGCCAAGTGTTCTTAAAAGGGATACAAAAAGCACAAATTCTAAAATAAAAATTTGGTAAGTTAGATGTCTTAAATATTAAAAAGTGCTTAAAAACAATGTTACAAAGATGGAAAGACAAGTTATACTTTGAGAAAAATAGTGCAAAGCACATATGTCATGAAAGATCTTTATCCCAAATACAACTTATTAATCAGAAGGCAGAAGGCTAAATATGCTTAAAAGATTTGAATACATTTCACAAAAGGAATATAATGACATACAAATACATGAGAAGACATTTTTCATTATTAATCAGAGAAATGCAAATTATGTATGTTTTACAGAAATGCTCTTCTGCAATTTCCCATATCCAACTGCAAACTGCATAGAGATATGACTACATGGCTACTAGGATGAGTGCAATGAGAAGTTCTGACACTAGTAAGTGCTGGTGAGGGTGTGGAGCATTTGAAACTCTTTCACTTTGGTGGGTGAAACTGGTTTGAAAATTGTGGGTTTTTTTTACAAAATTAATCATTTACACAATATACCACCCATCAGTCTCTTTCAAGAGAAGTGAACAATATCCACACAAGGACTTGTAAACAAATAGTCATGGCAACTTTACTTTTAATTACCAAACACCGGAAATAATCCAAATAAATATCCACTAACTTCAGCCTCCCCTTGGCAATGTGATACTAATATCATTTTACTTTGTAATCTTTGGCATATGACTTTCTTTCCCTAATTTATTCCATTTGGTGGCTTTGGTCTCTATGTATCCCAACCATATTCAGTTGAAGGAATTGCCATTCCTTTAAAGAGAATTTCTATAAACCATATCTGTGTCCTTTTACATTTGATTAGCAAACATTTATCAACTTAGCTACATTCAGTTGCGAGAAAGACTGGAAATGTAGTCTTTAAACTAGACCATGACTATATTGAATAAAACTGAAGTCCTGTTCTTAAAAGGAAGAGACTGGCGGGAGTTACTGTATACAGAAAATAGTGCTATCATAAACTCAGAAAAAATTGTGAATCTGTCATATATTGTTAATCCCCAAGCAAACAGTTGATCTAGGTTTATTCTGGTTCTCAGGAAAGTATGTTTACCTTTCATTTCAAAAACCAATATCTCTTTGATGTAAGAACCCCTGTTGAAGGGGGTTACGTAAATAATACACGCCTTAAAATTGAGGACAGAGGCACCAAGCAGTGAATTGCTGTGCTTTGACTTTTACACGTGTATATTTATTCAGCAACTCTCAGCACACACTCTTTCCCACATCCAGGAAGAAACTAATTCTTCTATGCTTTCTTTGGTCTGCAATAAGCAGTAAATGCTCACCAGCAATGATTAACATCACCAGTAAATTAGTTTGCCTACTAAAGATTAAAAATTTAACTGAGCAAGAGACACTAGTCAACAGATAAAGCACTAATACTTTTTTTTTAAACCCATAAAGCTCAGCAAGTACCTTCATGCCCATTTTCCCATGTATCTTCCTACAGCCTACCATATTTCCAGCCCAAGAACCTATAGGCAATTGAGCAAATTTTGGCCAGAAAGATACTAAGGCAGGAAACATTTTTCCCCTACAAAGCCTTAACATTAGAGAAATGTAATCTCAAAGTGAGAATTTCTATTACAGCTTTCCATGTTGCAAACTGGAGGGAGGCAGGGAGAGATGGAGGGAGAGATGGCAGGGAGAGAGAGCGAGAGAGAGAGAGAGAGAGAGAGAGAGAGAGAACCATTTTCTTTAAAAAAATACTTCTTTTTAATCTTAAGTTTCTTCTACCTGCTGAATTGTTTACTAGGTGATTCCCTAAGAGGTGGAGACTGGCTTGAGTGTGCTTGATCTAATATAATTTTACATGCCTTCTATATCTGATTAAAACCTATGATAGCAACCTAACTCAGAGAGGAAGGAGCAGACTCTTTCATTTATTAAAAGGAAAAAAAGGAAAGAGACATTGGCATAAATAATTGGTAAATACATTTGTGATTCAGCCGTTAGGATAGTAGGCTTTAAGAATGTAATCAAAACAGCATGTACACTCAGGAGGCTGAGGTAGAAGGATGGAAATCCCAAGGTCAGTTGTGCAATTTAGTGACTCTAGTTTAAAATTAAAAATACAAATAAAAAAGGGCTGGGATGTAGCTCAGTGCAAAGACCGTGGAGTTAATCCCCAATGCTGAAAAAAAAGTCATGTGTTGTATCAGCCATTGCCACAAAAATGCTACATGACAAACCATTACAAAACTCAGTGCCTCAAATAAATTGTTCAGTCGTCTTGTCCACACACTTTTGGAACAACTGGCATTTGCATGATCTGGTCTGAGATTGGCCAAATGTAACCGCAAGCTGTAGATTTGGTCCAGATCACTTCTCTGTGTTTGTCTTCATTTTGGAGCAGCAGGCCAGCTGGACATGTTCTCATGACAATGACAGAAATACAGAAGAGAAGAAGCATCAGTTGTTTTAAAGCCTTAGTATGCTCTTTTTCTTCTTCATTTCACCTGGCCCAAGATGTCACAAGGCACAGGGAAATATAGTCCACCTCTCGCTGAAAGAACTGCAATGTCACAGGGTAGAGGGCCTGAATAAAGGAAGGGGTGGGTAATTAGAAAAACAGTAATTCAATATCTGCTAAGAAGGAATAACTATATTTACTTTCACACCTTTACTCATCCATCTAACTCCTGCCCAAGACTGTAGGCTCTAACTTTTGGGAATAATCTCATTGGGAATGGCAGATAGGATGTTTAAAGATCCTCTCTTCCAGAAAAGCAACAAGGAGATTGGCAAATGTGGTTAAAATAAGGCTTTTTAACTCCAAAAAATCAACCAAAATCTTGAAACAACCTGGGAAGCATTTAAAAAAAAACAAATTCTAGATAGAATAGTGAACATTTTTTATTTTTTAAAATTGCTTTATCCCATCCTCCTCTCCCCAGTTGTGTGGCATCCTTCGAAACAGCCTACAACTACAACTATGGCAATTGGCCACTGGATTGGTCAATTAGAGCTCTTTCAAAACCGCATTCTCAGAGACCTATCATTATTTGACCTATTTTAGAGTGTCTTAGAAAATTCCACTCAGAAGGGTTGTCTTTATTTGACCTGACTTAGAGCTCATCCAGTGTGAAAAGCCTTTTCCTCAAGGGCATTTGTCAAAAACAATCAGCAGTAATTGTTTAATATCACAGCTCCCTGAAGCTGTGTGGTAAAAGTTGGGACAAATAACAAAGTAACTGAAAAAATTAAATGGAAACTCTAGGGAATGAGATATTCATGGAGGTTTTGAAAAATTTTGGCATATTCCTGGAAATCTAGAAGACTGTCCGCATGTACAGGTCTGAGTTCATGCCCGTGGCTGTGATGCCCCAGACTCTCACTCCTGGATGACCTTTAGTTTCTGCACAAGCATAAAGAGACAACTAAGGTAGAGCTCGCAACTAGTTCTGTGAATCAACTCGTGGCTTATAACAATTCAAGAAAAATGGCTGAATATAGACAGGAGCTGAAAATATTCAGAGGCTAAGTGTGAAAATGTGTCCCAACATGCACAGGAAGCCCCCTAGTAAGGACTTGGGAATTTATTTATTCAAGGAATTTAAGGAAACATCTGTTCATTTTCAGTACTTCAGAGAGAGCTTAACTCCAATGCTCCTCAAACTGTTCCATGAAGTTGAAAGAGAAGAAATATTACCAAACTCATTCTAGCATCACCCTGGTACCAAAATCAGACAAAGACCTAAGCAGGAAAGAAAATTATAAATCAATCTTCTTAATGAATCTAGATGCAAAAATCCTTAATAAGATACTGGCAAATAGAATCCATCAAATTATCAGAAAGATCATACACTTTCATCAAGTGGACTTCATTCCTGGGATGCAAGGTTGGTTTAACATACATAAGTCCATTAATGTAATATGTCACATTAATAAAAGAGAGAACAAAAACCATTTGATCATCTCAGTTGTTGGAGAGAAGGCCTTTGACATAATCCAACATCCATTCATGATTAAAAAAAAGACCTTAAGGAAAATATGAATACAAAGACCTTACCTCAAACTGATAGAAGCTGTATATGCCAAACCAGCTACAGATACCATACTAAATAGGGAGAAATTTAAAGAATTTCCCCTTAAATCAGGATCAAGACAAGGATGCTCACTTTCGCCACTCCTATCCAATGTAGTCCTCAAAACCCTTGCCAGAGTGATCAAGCAAGAGACTGAAATAAAAGAAACATGTATCGGAAAGGAGGAAGCCAAACTATCCTTATTTGCAAATGACATGAGTAGTTACATAGAAGACCCCAAAAACTCCATCACGAAACTCTTAGAAATAATAAACAAATTCAGCCAAATTACAGGATACAAAATCAATACTAAAAAATCAATAACATTTCTCTGCACTAATAGTGAACTCACTAAGAAAGCATACAGAAGAATAATTCCATTCTCAAAAGTCCAACAAAAAAAATTAAATACCTAGGAGTAAACCTAACCAAGGAAGTGAAGGACCTGTACAAAGAAAACTATTATAATGAAGAAAGAAATTGAAGGAGATATTAGAAAATGGAAAGACACCCCCTGTTCATGGATATGCAGGATTAATGTCAAAATGGGTGTACTTCCAAAACTGATACACAGATTCAGTGCAATTCCTATCAAAACACCAACAACTTTTTTTTCACAGAACTTGAAAAAAAATTCTTAAATTTATATGGAACCAAAGGAGACCTGGAAGAGCCAAAGCAGTCCTGAGTAACAAGACCAGAGCAGATGGCGTTATGATTCCAGATGTTAAGTTATATTATAAAAGCAAAAGTTAAAAAAACCATATGATACTGACGTAAAAATGGACAGGTCAACCAATGGAACAGAACTGAGGGTGCTAGGACAAACTAAAGTACCCCCAACTACCTGATCTTTGGTAAAGGAGCCAAAAGCATACACTGAAAAAATAACAGCCTGTTCAACAAACGGTACTGGGAAAATTGGTCATCCCCATGCAGAAGAATGAATCTAGGCACCACGTGTCACTGTGTACCAAAAATCAAATCAAAGTGGATCAAAGACCTTGGTATTAAAACTGAAACATGAAACGTTCTGGAAGACAAAACAGTCAAAAACTAAAAGGTATAGGTGTAGGCAAGGACTTTCTTAATAACACACCAAAAGCAAAAGAAATTGCTTCCAGAATAACAAATGGGATTGTATCAAATTAAAAAGTTTCGCTACGGCAAAGAAAATTATCAACAGAGTGAAGAGAACTGAGAGAATGAGGAAAAAAATCTTTACCACTTGGAACTCAGAGTGGAGGCTAATAGCTAGAATATACAAGGAACTGAAGAAAAACAGACCCCTCAAATTCAAAGACCTGATTTAAAAATGGGTAACTGAAATGAATAGGCTGTTCTCAGATTAAGAAGTTCAAATAGCCAGTAAATGCATGAAAGATGTTCAGCATCCTTAGCCATTAGAGAAATGCAAATCAAAACATTACTAAGCTATAATCTAACCGCAGAGATAATGGAGTATATCAAAAACTTGAATAGCAATCAATGCCGGTGATGTTGTGGGGAAAAAAGGAACCCTCTTACACTGCTGGTGGGATTGTAAACTGTTACAATTATTATTGAGGGCAGTATGGTAATATCTCAAAAGGCTGAAAATAAATATTCCATTCAATCCATTAATACCTCCTCTGGGAATCTTTCCAAAAGAGTTAAAAGCAACATATAACAGATATACATGTATACCCATCTTCATAGCAGCCCAACTAACCATAGCTAAAACGTGGAAGGCACCAGAATATCCATCAACAGACCAGTGGATACAAAACTTATGGCATATGTACACAGTGGGTCACTACCCTTCCATAAAGACAGATAGGTTTGAAGCTTTTTTTTTTTTTTTTTTTTAGGTAAAAGGAAGCAACTTGAGACCATCATACTCAGTGAAGTGAGTCAATGCAGAAGATTAAATATCTAATAATTTCTCTAATATGAGGAACACAGAACACAGTCATTTTATAGAACCAAATGGGGGTGATATTGAGAGTTAGGGGGAATAGGGAGGGTGTGGGAGGGCCATAAAGGGAGAAGTGAAGGGATTGTAATTTTGATGACGTATATATGTGCACAAAATAGTCAAGTTCATTGTAAATATTATGTATCACACACACACATATATATATATGGGAAAAGATGAGAAAGGCCAAAAAAGAGAGAAAAAGAGAGAAATATCTGTGCAACCATGATCTGACTACTGAGTTAACTAAGCAGAGACTTTGATGACTATGTATGACAAAAAATACAGACTTTACAAAATTAGTTCAGAAATGGCACTGAACAATGAGCAACAACCATAAACCTGGGGAGGAATCTGACTTTCAAAGCTGTCAAATTATATTGTATAAGATGTTAAAAAGTTTTGTAAGACATGCACGGAAATTAGAAGGCATGCCCCATATATGAGAATAAATACAACCATAGAAACTATCCTCAAGGAATCTCAGATGTTGGGCTCACTACACACGTAATTTGAGTCATCTCTTTTATTACATATACTGAAACCTAAAGGAAATCATGTCTTAAAAATAAAAGCAATGTATGAGAATGGTGTTTCATCAAATGAAGATTAACAATAACAAAATAGAAATTATAAAAAGAGAACAAATAGAAATTCAGTGTTGAAATGCACTAAAGGGGGAAAAGGCACATTTGAGCTGGCTGAAGAATTAGTAGACTTAAAAACAGGTGAATTGAGATTATCCATTTTTAAAAGATAAAGATGAACGGATGAGAAAAATGAACAGGGTCTCAACAACCTGTAAGACAACTCCAGATTGCTGGTATATAGATGATAAAAGTCCCAGGAAAAAAAGGGTATATAAATGCATGGAATAATGCCCAGAGCTGTCACAAATCTGATGAAAATCTGCAAGTTTACGAATGAACTCCAAGTAGGAAAAGTACAAAAGAGAACCACACCAAAAACCTCACAAACAATGATTAACTTTGAATAAGGAAAACTCAAAGAGACTATCACACCGACATGCCTCAGAACCAAACTATTAAAAGCCAAAGATAATCTTGAAACAGCAAGATAGAAGCCATTTATCATATATAAGGTATTCTCAATAAGAGTAAGAGATAATTCCTTGACTTCTCTCCAGAAACCACAGAATCCAGAAAATAGCAGAGCGACTTTTTTAAAGTGCTAAAGACTATAACCAAAAAATTCTACATTTGGCATAACTGTTCTTTAAAAAAAGGGGAAAGTATCATGATATTCTCAAGTAAAGCAAAATCAAATTTGTCACTGGCAGATCTGTCCTTCAAAAACTACTAAATACTGAAATGGTTCAGGACCAGCCTTGACTGCAGAGTGATATCCTGTCTCCAAAAAAAAAAAAAAAAAAAAAAAAACCACAGGCTGAAATGAAGGCATAGTGTGTAGTAAGTTAAATATACATGAAGAAATAAAGAGCTTGAATGAAGCAGTAATTGTAAATATGTGTTGATAAACATTTAATGTATAAAAATATAATTTATCTGGGAATAACAGCAAAAGAGTATTGATTCATTTAGGGAAGCAAAGTTCTTATATATTATGGAAGTTGAATTGATCGTCATCTAAACTATATTTCTTTAAATTCTAACACCCAAGGCAATTGCTGAGAGAATGACTCAAGAATATCATAAAATATGGGGCTGGAGACATCAGTGAATAGCACGCTCGCCTAGGAAGTGAGAAGCCCCCAGTTCCATCCCATAGCCACATAATAGCTGAGATCAGAAGCACACAATCTAATCCCAGCACTGAAAAGGCTGAGTGAGGCAGGGGGATTTCAGGATTTCAGTAAGCTCAAGGCCAGCCTGGGCTCCATAGTGAGTTCAGGACCATTCGGGACTACAGGTGAGACCCTAACTCAAAAGAAAAAATAGTAAAATAAAAAGAGAGAATGTAACAGTAAATGTATCTTTTTTAAAACACAAAATAAGGCAGTAATAGAGTAACATAGGAACCAAAAAAAAAAAAATTCACGAGACATGAAGAAAATGAAACAGTGGTAACCATAGGTCCTACATCTACATTAGATTAAATATAAATGAATTATACACTCCAATCAAGACAAATTGCCAGAATGGATTTAAAAACATGATTCAGCAATAGGCTGCCTACAACAGATACACTTTAGTTTCACAGACACAAATAGGACTTATCTGTTTAGTTATATATTTTCCTGTGACATGTCAAATTTTCATCACTAAATTATACTTTCTAACTCTATGAATTAAAAAGAAACACGATTTTCTTCATTAAGTCTTGAAAATATCCATAGTATCGTGAGATTCACCAGAGTATAGGAGCTTGGCGTGTCATTGGGGCAGTTAGCAAAAAGAAGGTAATGCCTTTGAAATAACTCTTAACTGCAAATATTCTGATCTAATCCACATGGAAAAGTTTCCTTTATTTAGTTTCATACATGTTGTTATGTGTCTTTTAATAATTTATACTTTAATATAAATGTTTTGTTTTACAAAAAAAGACACAAATAGGTTGAAAGTAAAAAAAGGTAGGAAAATCTGCATTATTCAAGCAGTAATCAGACAGAGCTAGAGTGGCTATTCTAATATCTGCCAAAGTAGACTCTAGGACAAGTTTTTACTAGATAGGGTCTCGCTCTGTAGTCCAGGCTGGTCCTGAACTCATTATGGAGCCTAGGCTGGGTTGGACTCGGGGCAATCCTCATGCCTCAGCCTTCCGAATTCTGGGAAGTTCTGCCACCACACCCAGCTTATGTGGCGCTGGGGAATCAAACTCAGGGCTGTGCGCTGCTAGGCTTTACTTTAACTGCTGTGCCATTCCTCCAGCCCCAAGAAGAATATTTTATAATGATAAAAGGGCAAATTGGTTAGGAAGATATAATACTCAGAAAAATATGTTCACTTAATAATGGAGCCCCAAAATACAACCGGCAAAATTAACAGAATCGAAGAGAGAAACAAACTTATGAACTACAGCTAAAGCAGTCTTTACAGAGAAATTTATAGCTGTACATGCCTACATTAAGAAGGAGAAATAGATCTACTCAATAACCTTAATTTCCACCTTAACAAACCTAGAAAAACAAGAGCAAATTAACCCACAGCAAGGAGAAGCAAGAAATAAAGATTAGGGTGGAAATTAATGAAATAGAAAAATAATAGAGAAATGCGAATAAAACCAAAAGCCAGCCTTTATCGACCTGTTCTTCAGTGTGTTTTAGTCGCTATCCTTTATGTCTTTAGCTGTCTTTCTCCCGTTTTCTGCAGATTATTCTAATATTCTCTGTTCCTGTCAACATACCCTGACACACAAGCACACACACGTGTGCACACACACACTGCCTGCTAAATTTATAGGAAATAAACTTGTCATCATTCTCATAGAGAAAATAGAAGTCATCAGATAGGAAATTCTTCAGCTTCTGACTGCCAAATAGCCCCGGTTCATTCCATTTATGTGGTGAATCAGTCAGACTATGAGAAAAGCCCTTGGCAATGACTTTTGAAAACAAACTCTACAAGTTTAAGTGAGTGATGGACAAACTAGTTTGGATAAAGTAAAGGCACCTGGACCTTTGCCCATTGCCACCAACAGAACCCAGGTGGATCCTGGCTGCATTGCCTGAGAGGAGCTCGGAAATGAAGTGCTTATTTGTTTTCTGGTTAGAAGTGTTCTCGGTGCCTGACTTCCTGGGAAACTTTTCTCTTTAGCCATTTAAAGTGAGTCCAACATTTTCATGTGGCTTTCCTCCCAGTTCTGTTTTAAGGGATGTTTCTGATTCCAGTTGCCAGGAATCCAGTGATGAACCATTCTGCATGATGTTTAGTTGTGTGAAGCAGGACCAGAACGCTTTTGAACGGACTCTGCTTTTGAAAATTACTTGGAGTGTGCTTTTTGCAATGCCCTGGCCTAATGTTGAAATATCATGCCATGGATATCATTATTCCTTACTCGTTTATTCCTAAGCTTGGGAACTGGGAGTGTTACAGAGGGAGAAGAGGTTGGGTGGAGAAGAAGAAAGTGAGTGCTTGCTTGTTGCTTTGGGTGTCTTAGACTTTTTGGTATGAATGTGTGGTCTATATACACAACCAGATTAAAAGCTTCTCACAGTTGTGGAGTGTGGATTTTCAGCATGCTTTTGTTGGTTTTGAAACCACTCTGTTAAAGGAGTCTTTGTAGTTCACAGTAGTGAGACTGTTATGCCCTGTTCTTTTTTTTCTTTTTCTTTTTCTTTTTTCTTTTCTTTCTTTCTTTCTTTTTCTTTTCTTTTTTCTTTTTTTTTTTTTTTTTTTTTTTTTTTTTTTTTTTTTTTTGAGATAGGATCTTGCTCCTGAACTCACTATGGAGGCCATGCTAGCCTGAACATATGGCAGTCCTCCTGCCTCAGCCTCCCAAGTGCTGGGATTACAGGCGTGCACAACCATGCCCAGCTTACGTGGTGCCGAGGAATCAAACCCTGGGCCTTGCACTTGCTAACTGCTGACCTACACGCCCATCCCCCATTCTGATTCTTGAGGAGAAATTATGTATGAGTAACTTGATCATTCCCCACAAATGTGTGTTTAGGCACTGAAGTATATGTGAACAGAAATGTTCTTTTGTTTACAGGAAGAGGAAAGAGTGAAGGAAGAAAGAAAAGCAGGGAAGGAGAGGACAAAGAAAACAGAGAGAGAAAAAGCAAGAAGGTGTGGCTTCTTCTAAAGCTCTTTTCTAAAATTCCTTTAAGCTTCCATGATGATTATACATAATTTTTCATGAGACGTTTTTGGGTCTCAGCGCAAGGGGAGCTTAAGTAACTCCAAAGCTTTCTCTGGAATTCTGATTTTCTCGCCTCTGGCATGGGTGACAGCGGCAGTGGAGGGGTTGGGAGTTCCTGTGGAAAGGAAGGCAGGGGACATGCTGTTTTTGTTGCTACCCACAGAGTCCCTGAACATATTTCTCCTCTGGTACCAGCGGGTTTGCATTGCCAGTTAGGCCCAGAAGGAAGATAACTGTAGTGGCCAAGAAGCAGGCACGTTGGCCTGGCCTGTGACTCCCGCCACCATGGGCTACTCCCCACAAAGTGCAGTTGTTTCATTGCTGCTAAGCCACAGCCTTCTATACTGAAGGAAAATAATAAACGAGCCCAGAATATTGTGTTAGGTTTTAGCTCATGGACTTAAAAGGCTGAGGTATAATTTCACTGAGATTTTTACAGTCAGGAACATCTGCTCACAGGAGACTGCAACATCTGCAGCACTTGTAGTCATTCTTTGCAAAGAACCATAAAGTTTATAGAGAAATGAATCCACCCAGACACAGAGGAGACCTGGCAGAACCACCTTCCTGGCTGAGAAGTTTGTTATTTTACGTTTCAGCATGAGCTACAGAACGCGCTGTGCCTACAGTTGAGGACATGTGCAGAAAACAGGGCTGGGAATTCTTCGTCCAGCTCTACAGACAAGTGCACACCCTAGTCAACATTTACGCCATCCGTGTTGTGTCTGGGTGCTTTTTCAGGTAATCTTTAACTCTCAAGGAAGCTCTGTTGGTAGCCCTTATCTCTAGTAACATAGACATATGTTGCCAATTTTACTTGTCCATACTGAATTGGGAAATTTGAAGGCCCAAATACATTTTTGAAGTCTGGATTTACAATTATATAGCAAGGAAGAACTAAATAGAGACAATCTCATTTTATAGATTGGATTGGGACTGGGAGGTCTCTGGTCTGCACTCAGCTCTGGGACCTTGATATGACGTATAATCAAAATATATAGTGAATATTTTGAAATTTTATTGCAGCATAAGACATGACCATTCCTGTTCCTTAAAATTCTCCCTCTTGCTTCAGACTCCCTGTCTCATCATTCTTATCACTTTCTCAAATAGTTCTAGAAGTTCCCTTTTGTGAGTGTCTTTGTGAGGCATGACCAGTAGCACAGCGAGTGCTGTTGCCCAGCACGTCACATCAGAAAGGTGGGCTCATGAGAAAGTTATGCTGTGTTGTCATTCACCTTGTTCACTGGACCTGGCACCATCCAACTTCCAGATCTTCCCCCAAATCAAAATGACCACGAAAGGCAAACAGTTTCAATTGATTCAGGACATTGAGGCAGCTAAAACAGCTAAGTTCAGGACACTCATGAAAGAGGACTTCCAGAACTGCTTCAGAAAGTGGCAGGAGTGATACAATAAGTGCGTATGTAGAGAGGTGAAATATGTTGAGGAGGCTTAATGGCAATGCATTCTTTTTTACAATTATACATTTAAGAAAAATAAACATCCATCTTATTTTTTTTAATCATACCTCATACCACTTTGGGGATCCCATTTCTCATGTATACAGTGAGGAAATTGGCTTTAAATTTTTCTCTCTTCTGCCTCTCATGCTAAGCAAATTAAGAATCTACACCCAGATATCCAATCTCACTTCAACCTTGGAATGTAAATATGTAGGATGAAAGGAAGAAACAACAATGTCAAATGTTTTTAGAGTTTATTTTGGGGGGCTGGAAGTGTAGTTCAGTGGTTAGAACACTTGCCTAGCAAGCTCAAGGCTCTGGGTTCAATTCCCCACCACCACATTAGTGGAAGAGGGGCGACTGCCATGACTTCAAGGCCAGACTGGGCTACACAGTGAGTTCAGGACCAGTCTGGACAACAGAGCGAGACCCTGTCTCAAAAAAAGTTTTCTTTTGGGTGGTAGGATTATAAGGAATCAATAACTTTATTTTTGTTCTTTTTAGCATCTTCTAACTCTTTTATTCTGCATATATGTCATATGTGTGATCTACATAGCATAGAAATATTGAACCATTTATTGAAGACAGTATCATTTTTATTGCATAATCTCCTTCTTAAAGTAGGTCCATTATAGCAGCCAGACCATATGATGTTTTTACTGAACATTCTTTACTTAAGCATTGTCCCTTTATGGTCACTCCTATGACATTACCTTACATGTGCTTACTTGTTACTTTGAGCATCTTAGACTTTTTGGTGTGAATATGTGGTTTATATGCATAGCTGGATTAGAAGTTTCTGAAAATCAGAAACTGTAGGTCTTCTGCTTGTGTGTGTGTGTGTGTGTGTGTGTGTGTGTGTGTGTGTTTGGAAAGCGTTCTGGCACTGCACATTACAAGCCTGTACAGTTGCTTGTCGGTGGAGCAAGTAAGTGAAAGATTACATCCCATGTCTTCAATTGAAGAGTTTCTTCCCTTACTCAACCAAAAGAACTCATTCCAGCTTTGCAGTAGGGCCAAGATAGAACTCCACAAAGTTCTATGACTGTGGCTGCCGACCTCCAAGAGCTTGTAGTCTGGTAGAGGAGATTAAACACATATGAAGGTCTGCAATGAAAAGTTGTATGATGAGTGCCACAGTGGTGATGAAAGCTTTCGAGTACAAGATTCCCGAGATGGGCCAACTGGCTTCCAGCAACACATCAGGGAAATTATGCCTGACATGATTTGGTATCTCACAGAACATTACCTGTCTCCTGATTTCCAACACAGCTGCAGGGACACAGTTCCAGACAATCGCAGGGTCATGCTGACAGCGTCTCACCTCAAGTCAGCACGTATGACTTTCTGCCTCCGGGCTTCCTGTAATACTGTGGAGTCGGCTTCTTCCATGTGCAAGAGCAGCCCGCAAATGTGAGGAATGTCTTGTTCTCTGGGGGCAGCTGTCAACCAACAGAAGATGGGAGCTGGTGGATAAAACCTCCAGTCTCTGACTCTTTGAAGGACAGACACTTCTGAGGGACATCCTGCAGCTTCTTGAGGATTCCTTTGGAATCAGTCCCTCATGTCTACACCAGTTGTCTCAGTAAAGCATTCTTATGTTGGCCTTTCCTTTATCTCTGTTTTACTTTCTTCACTTCTTTGCTCAGTATCTATCCTCAATCCCTTGTCTCAGGCTGTGTTTTTATAAGAAACTAAACCAAGGCGGAAGCCATTACAAGTAAGGAGGCCTTGTCCAAGGGCAAAGGCAATGAGAAGGGGCAGGTTGTACGTAGAGGTGCCTCTTGTAAGGAAGGGTGAAGCTCAGAGGGCATACCTCATGGAGCAACCAATGTTCAAGTTTCTCCTATCAAAATTCTCTGCCCTTTGCATCTGCTGTGTCTTCTGGCTTTCTCTGTCCACTAAAATGCTGCAGAAACAAGGCTGTATGACTTCTGAGTTTGAGCATCAAGCAGTTTGGCACAATTCTTCTCTCACTCCTTACAGATCTTCCACTGCCATGTTTACAAACCAGCTCCAGCCTGCTGGAGGATGAGAGAGCACACAAAGCCTCAGCTTTTCCCATTGAGGCACCCTCTAAGCACCCTAGTCACCCTGGTAGCTGACTGCAGACTCATGAGTGAGCACAGCTGGACCAGAAGGACCTCTCAACTGAGCTCTGTGCAAATCACCAGCTAGAAAAATCGTGAGTGGCTTGGTGGCTTTTTTAAGCGACCGAGTTTTGGAATGGTTTGCTATGTGATATGAAGTAACTGACATATGTAGGAGGAAATTGGGTCATCCTGACTAGCTAGAAGATGGCATCCATGACTTAGATTGAAGCTGGACTGAAGTGGGCTTTGAATGCCGTCCTGAACAGTTTGGAAGGGGAGGATGTGGCTGGCTAATCAGAGATTTGGGTTCCCCATGCTGTCATACAGAGATATTGCTGGGGTGGAGCTCCCCAGCCAGGGATTATGTTTCCCACCTCTCTTTGCACGTGACTAGCTCTCTCCCAAGGCATGTGAGTATCCGGAATATGGGTAACATTTAGGCTGAGATAGCTTTAGGTTTTATGTATGCGATTCTCTGTGCTCTCCCTTTGCCCTTTCTGACAGCTGGATGCTACCAAAAGAATCATGAACCCACAGAATGGTAGAACGTCAAGATGAGCGCAACTTCAATTCTTCAGTCTTTCCCTAGTGGTTTAATTAAGAGAAGGTTTAAGATGGGTACCTGGGAGGCTGAGGCAGGAGGGTCCCAAATTTGAACCCAGCCTGGGAAACTTAGCAACTTAACAGGACCCTGTCTCAAAATTTTAAAGAAATTTTAAAAGGGATGGTGATGTAATTTAGTGCAAAAGCCTTGGGTTCAATCTCAGGTACCATGGTGGAGAGGTGGCTATAGGGAGGGAGGGAGAGAGAGAGAGACAGAGAGATTTAATTAAGGAGTCAATGACCTGGATATGACTATGTCTATGAGACAGCAAAACAGTCAGCACGTAAGTAGAGAGTCTTTTCAAGCCAGACAGTGTCTTTCCAGGGGAGGAAACTAGTAAAATTATGGATAGCATCCCCATGTACAAGGAAACATTTATGTCTGTGTTTATTTCCACCTGTTCAATTGTGAATTAAGAAAACTGGTACCAACATTTCAGGATTTTAAAAGTCCAGTTCTTCAAAAACACCCAAAGTTTCTTTTTAAAGAAGAATAACAGCACATAGGCCCATCAGCGGGGGCTGGCCCTTTCTGAGTCTGAACACCATGCTCCTGTTTCCTATGTGCTGCTGACAACCTATTCTAAACAAAATAGATGCCATCATTGGGCTGCTGTTTTCTTTTTGACGGTGGACATAGGTCCTTCTGAGGAAACAGAACTTTTTGAAAAATGAATTTTCTAAGAGAAGATCTAGATGAATTTCATTTCTCTTCACTGTGGGAGCAATTGCATACCCGTCTGTGGGAGCGTTTTGGAGTCACATGCTTCTGAAGGACATTTGCCTCTTAGATTTGCTCCTAGGGACAGGCCATCCCTGGCATCTCAGAGCTGTGGCATTGCTCCAGGTAACCTGGCTTCCTTGCACCACGGTTGGCTTGGCTTTGCCTCTTGCCACCACTCACTGCTAGACTTCCAAGCCTAGGTCCGTGTCAAGCATTGAAACCTTTGCGGGACCCCGGCTGCCCATTTGGCTGCACAGTTGCTTATGTCCTGTGACCACATGGTCAGACACGCAGCCTACAGGTCCCTGCTATTGGCCCTTCTCTTGCTCCAGCCTGTTTCTAAAGTTCCCTTGACCTGTCCTACCCAAGCCAAGCCTGAATTTTGACACCATCTCAAGGGCAGCTGTAGATCTTCAGCAGTACTTCATGGTGGCCTTGGAGTACTTCCACCTCCCACCCAGCTCTCAGAGGCCCCTGGAATGTTGAGAGAGAGCTTGACCTAGACCTGGCTCACCTCACACCATAACTAATGAGTTTATTATAGCAAGCAATAAACCTCAAGCCAGCTTGAGTCAGATTCTTAAAGGGCCAGTTCCAACCATCCCATGTAACCCTAGCAGAAACATAGTGTTAATTTTATGGAAGAACCTCTTTCTACCATTAAAGTGGGTGAAATGTACCTTCACTATCCCACAGCATTCACTTTATGTCTTTCAGAGGTTATGAAATTTCTTCTAATATCTGAGCTAACATACCCTAATCATAATTCTTATATTTTTCTTATATATTTGTCTTACTTTTAAAGTTTATTTTTGTGTGGTACTGAGGCTTGAACCCAGGGCCTTTACACTGAGCTACATTCCCAGTTATTTTTATTTTTCTTTATTTTGAGAGAGTCTCACTGAGTTGCTAAGTTACCAGCAGGTGCTGGAACTTCCTGTCCTCCAGCCTCACACTCCCAGAATGCCAGGATTATAGGTGTGTACCACAATACCTGGTCTTTTGGTATTTGTTTTAAGAGCTGAATCTAAGAACAATACTATGACTGAAATATTTTTAAGGAAGATAGGTATTATCCCTTTATATTGATGGGGAAACTGAGGTACAAAAGTGATATATTTCACCAAATTTCAAAAAATACTATTGGGTGAGCAGACTTGGAATCCAGGTCACGTGTTTGTGCTGCTCTCCCTATACTATCTTGTATTTCAATGTGTGGACTTGGTTAGGTAGGTTTTCCCTCTTAATTAAGTCTGGGAACAATGATGGGGGAATTTTCTTCCATAATTGAAAGAACTACTGGGAATTATTTATTTTGATTAATTATACCAGTCAATGTCAGTTCTTCAAAGCAGGAAAATTAAAATGGCTTTCTACATTTCTAGGATACAGAGATCAATCACAGTTTCACCCCCCAGAGGTAACCATTGTTAACATTTGAATATTTTATTTAGTATTTTTATTTTCAATATCTTCTAAGATTATATTAATAAGAAATAAAGAGGAAAAATCTTTATTTTTTATTTTTCCCCATTTTATTGATATGTATAAGTGCAAAATTTAAGGTTTACAATGAAGTTGAGCATTTTGTGCGCCTATGTATCTTGTCAAGGTGACAAGTACTTTCCCACTTTCCTTTTGTCCCTCCCCCTAACCACCCTTCCCTCCCTCCCCACCCTACCCCCCTGTTTTACTTTGTTTTTCGTTTTAAGTTCTATAATATAGTTGTGATCTGGGTCTCTCATATCAGAGAGACCATTCAATGTTTCACCTTCTGCTTCTGACTCGCTTCACTAAGCAGGATGTTCTCAAGTTTCTTCCATTTGCCTGCAAAAGACTCCAGGCTGTTGGACTTTATAGATGCATAGTATTCCATTGTGTGTAAATACCACCGTTCGTGTATCCATTGGTCTGTTGATGGGTATTTTGGTGACTTCCAAATTTTAGCTATTGCTAGTTGTGCTGCTTTGAACGTGGATATACATATATCTCTGCTATGTGTTGTTGTGGCCTCTTTTGGATATATTCCCAGGAGGGGTGTTGCTGGATCAAAGGGGATATTTATTTCTAGTCTTTTGGGAGCTCTCCATATTGCCTTCCAGAGTGGTTGTGCGAATTTACATTCCCACCAGCAGTGCAGGAGGGTTCCTTTCTCCCCACAGCCTCGCCAGCATTCATTGCTATTTGATTTGTTTATATAAGCCATTCTCTCTGGAGTGAGATGGTATCTTAGCGTTGTTTTGATTTGCATTTCTCTCATGGCTACAGATGTTGAACATCTTTTCATGTATCTATTGGCCACTTGTACTTCTTCTTAAGTGAACTGCCTCTTCATTTCATTTGCCCACTTTTCAATAGGATCCTTTGTTTTGGTAGGCTTACTTTTCTTCAGCTCCCTGTGTATTGTAGGTATGAGCTTCCTCTATCAGAAGACATAGACTAGCTAACTGGATCAAAAAAACAGAAACCCACAATTTGCTGCATGCAAGAGACACACTTCACTCACAAGGAAACTCATAGACTGAAAATAAAAGGTTGGAATTAAATATTTCATGCAACAGGTCCCAGAAAACAAGCAGGGGCAGCTATATTAATCTCAGACTCATCAGATTTCAAAAAAAAAATAGGTGAAGAGAGACAAAGATGGCCACTACATACTGGTTAAAGGAACACTAGAACAGGAAGAAATCACAATTATCAATATTTATGCCCTTAACTCTAGAGCACCGAATTATGTAAACCAAAAATTACTAGATCTGAAAGGACACATAGGCCCCAATACAATTATAGTGGGGACTTTAATACCCCACTATTACAAATAGATAGATCAACTAGACAAAAAATCCAAAAAGATATACAACTGCTGAAAGACACTGTAGAAAAGTTGGACATAACAGACATTTACAGAATTTTACATCCAACATCAACTGAATACACGTTCTTCTCAGCAGCATGAGGAAAAATCTTATAAATGCAATTAGAAACAAAAAGGGTGAAATCACAACTGACACTGCTTAAATCCACAGGAATATAAGAAACTGTTTTGAAAATTGATATCCCAATAAATTACAGAGCACAAAGAAATGAGTACATTTTTAGACACATGTGAGATACCAAAATTGAACCAAGAAGATATGAAAACCCCGTATAGGCCAATAATAAGTATTGAAATTGAGGCAGTAATGAAATCTCTACTTACAAAGAAAAGCCCAGGACCTGATGGATTCATTGCAGAATTTTGACAGAACTTTGGGGAAGAGCTAATGCCAATACTTCCCAAACTCTTCAATGAAATCCAAAGATAAGGACAACTGCCAAACTCCTTCCTAATATCACAAACCAGAAAAAGACTTAATAAAAAAGAAAACTGGAGACCAAGCTCCTTAATGAACACAGGTGCAAAAATCTTCAGTAAGACACTTGTGAACAGAATGCTCAAGTTATTAAAAATGTCATGCAGGGTAACCAAGTTGGTTTCACCCCAGGGATACAAGGACGATTCAGCATATGAAAATCAATGTAGTACACCACCTCATAAAGACAAATTTGATTCATCTGTAGGACAATGGATGCACCTTGAGGCCATTTTCCCTAGCGAAAAGAACCAGGCACTAGAGGTTAACTATTGTGTGGTTTCTCTAATATGAGAAAACCAAACCATAAGTAGAAGAGAGATGGAAGAAAGTAAAAAGATAGACTTTTGGAGAGGCAAAGGGGATATGCGGGTGGGATTGAGGGAGTGGGAAGAGGAAAGGGATTTGTTATGTAATTTGTTATGAATTAAAAAAAAGATTGAAAACTTTCAGAAAAGCTTTTGACCAGCAAAGGAAATAACAGAGTGAAGAGAACCAATGGGATGGGAAACAATTTTGCCCCCTCCTCCTTGGACAGAGGGCTACTATGTAGGATATACAAAGAACCAAAAAACTACACTCTCAAAAATAAACCACCCAATTAAAAATGGGCATCTGAAATGAATAGACAGCTCTCAGAAGAAGAAGTACAAATGGCGAGAAAATACATGAAAAAATATTCAGAATATTTAGCCATTAGAGACATGCAAATCAAAACAATGCTGAAGTTCTATCTTATCCTAGTAAGGATAGCTGTTGTCAAGAACTCAAAAGACAACAGATACTGGTGAAGATCCAGGGGAAAATGAACCCTCCTACATTGCTGGTGGGACTGTAAACTGGTACAACCATTATGGAAATTCCTCAAAAAAACCCTGCAAAATAGATATCTCATTTGGTCCAGCTGTGCCTCTTTTGGGCATCTTTCTGAAAGAGTTACAGTCTTTTTGTAACACAGATACATGCATACATATGTTTATAGCAGCACAATTCATAATAGCTAAATCATGGAAGCTATTGATATGTCCATCAACAGATTAGTGGATAAAGAAAATGTGGTATATGTACACAATGGAATAGTACTCTGCCATAAAAAAGATAAATTTGAGTCATTTGTGGGAAAATGGATGTACCTTGAGATATTATGCTTAATGAAATGAACCAGACACAGAAAATTAAATATTGAATGTTTGCTCTCATATGAGAAACTCAAGGTATAAATAAGTAAAAGAGCCCAATAAGAGAGATGGTAATAAATGGGGAGATAAATTTGTGGAAATGGAGAGGAGATGTGCTAGGGGGTGAGAGGGCAGGAAGGGGAAAGGGACATGAAAGTGATGAATAAGTGAGATATAAGTGTCCCAATTCCTCATGTTCAGTATAACTATTGTGCATTACAAATACTAATAAAAAGAATAACTTTGGGGGGAAAAGATACCCTTCCATGACATTTCTATTAGTTTTCTATTTCAGCTGAACAAATTCCTGAAAGTTTAGTGGGTTAAAGCAACACGCGATAATTGCCTCACAGTGTCCATGGGTCAGAAGTTCAGGCACAGCCTAGCAGGGTCTCACAAGGCTGTCATAATGGTGTTGACTACTTGTGTTCTTGAGTAGGGCAGAAGTCACATCCAAGCTCACATGAGTTGTTGACAAAATTTTCTTGAGGGTGTGGGACTGAGGTCCTGGATTCTTGCTGGTCATTGGTGAAAGGCTCTCCTCTAGTTCCAGAGGGTGCTCACAGTTCACTGTCAGGTGGCCTGCTCTGTGGTTCATTTACAATATGGTGATTTGTTTAATGAAAGCCTGCAAGAAGAGTATTATATCTCCTTCTCTATGATGACCTAACAGACAGGAGTGCCACCCCAGTGCTTTTGCTGTATTCTATTTGTTAGAAGCAAGCACCAGTTTCCGCCCACACTCAAGGGAAGAGGATTATGCAGCGCTGAACATACAGCCGTGCTACGATTCATTTGCCACGCTCCAGGCTATCTCAGCGTTTTTGATGTAGTTTCTTTAATGAATCTTTTTTATTTGAACCTTAGTGTTTCCATGTTTTTGTCATTATAAATAAAATAGCAATGATCACTCCATTAGCCAACTTTATATCTATTTAGCAAGACACCTGAGACAACCAGTTTATAAAGAGAAAAGATTTATATTGGGTGCACAGTTTTGGAGATTTCAGCCCATGGTTGGTTGGTTTTCCTGATGTGGGCCCATAGTGAGGCAGCACATGAAGGCAGGAGAGCATGGCAGAGTAAAATTGCTCACCTCATGGCCAAGAAGCAAAAGAGAGTGAGAGAAAGGGGGTAGAGTCTCACAGTGCCCTGCAAATCTCCCCACTGGGCTCCACTTCCTGAAGATTTCAATACTTCCTTACAATAGCACTATTCCACGAACCAAGCCTTTGCCACGTGGGCTGCAAGGGAGATAATTCAAGATCCACACTACAGCAATGATCTTTATAATTAAATCTTTTCATAGGCACCGAATTACTGCCTTTTCGTGAATTATAAGAAATAGATTCGCTGGGTTAAAAATTCTCATATCATATTTATTTTTTTTGTGGGACTGGAGATTAAATCAATGACCTCTGCACACGAGGCGAATGCTCTACCATTGAGCTATATTCCCAGCCCAGTTCATACCTTCTACAGGCAGTTAATAGTGTGGTGCAAGAGGACCAGGAGGTAGTTTAATGGGCTCAAGCAAGTTAATATTTGTGAAGTGCTTGAATAGTGCTGGGCACACTGAAAGGACATATCTACATAGTAGAGAAATAAGTGATAAAATTGAGTTGCCTCATCCTCACAACAGCGCTGTGAGGTAGGGCCAAAAGCTATTTGCATTTTATGGAACAAAGATGAGGCCAGAGGCTAAGGAGAAAGATTACTGAATTGATTACCTGAGCTGTATTCCAGCTGCTTCACTCATCAAGCATGACTATCAGCACGTTCGTTTTTCTGTCTGACTTTGCTGTCTCCCCTTCCACCACCTTGCTCAATCAAGAAAGCTAATGCTTTGGTAAGCGCTTGGAAGGTTTAGACCAGTGGTTCACACTCTTGGCTGCACTGTGTAATCATCTAGGGAGATTTTAAAAACTAGACATGCTTGGGTCCTGGCCCCAGAAATTCTCATGTAATTGGTCTGTGCTGTTGCCTGGGCATCAGAATTTTAAAAATCTCTCCAGGTGAGTCTAATATGCAGCTGAGGTTGTGACCCACAGCTGGAGCTGCCCACACTTGCAAGGAATTATTTCTGTATACAGCAGAGGAAGCAGCATTCACTTCTTGCTCTCCGCTTTAAGCTGTCAGGAAGTGGCCCGACAGCGTCAGGCTGTCTTAAACTCCAGCATCAACTCAAGTCTGCAGAGTTGGTTTGGGAAGCCATCAATTACCTGCTGCTTTCCCGTCCACTGTGGGTCCTCGGGCAGCAGGAAGCAGAATCAACCTTGCTGGCAGGGCTGCTTTCCAATGGAACCTGCTGCTGCTGCTGCTGTTTTTCTAGGAGCCAAAGCATATCCTCACATCAGAACTGCAGCATGCAGTTCTGCTGCCTATTGGTCACAGCTGCCTGGCTAAGGCTGAGGGACCAGCCGCCTGGCTGCCCGCCACTGGAGTTTGGTAGCAGATTTACTGAGATGTCTCTGGGGCCAGACCAGCTTTCCAGCTCACCGTGAAGGCTGGAGATGAATTTCTCTGGGCAGCCAAATGCAGCTCAGTATGAATGTGATCATTCAGCTTTGGTCAAGTTGCCTCAGTGTAATGGAAAAGGCTAGCACCAGCCTCCTCCTTTCTCCTGCATTCGATAAATATGTGTCTGCCATTTTGCTGAGGTCACATGCTACCCAGGGATTATGGGAAAAAATGGTGGTAAAGAGAAATTTCCAGAGAAAGACAAGGAAGAAAATAGAAAACTGCTGTGTGTGAGGCAACATATGGACACATCACACATGTAATCTTGTTGAATAAGAGCATGACAACAACTCTAAGAGTTGCATGTGGTTTTCTTCATTTCACAGATGAAGAAATTGGGCCTTCAGGGCAAAGTATTCTTGTGAGGTCATATATATAGCAAATGACAAAACCAGAATCCAGGCCTTGGCCTCCCTCTCATCCCATAAAGCACTTATTCTGCTTCTCAAATTGGGAAGGGAAATTTTTCCTTCAAGTACCTAGTTTCTTTTCAATCTTCTTGCTTCTGATTGGGATTGTTGCCATCATGGCCTATCTTTGGCCCAATTATGAAATGCTGAAAATTGCTTTTGTAAAGATGTACCTTCCCTACTGAGCTAACATGGGCAATGGTAACTGTGATTACAGACAAACTGTCCAATTCCAGGAATCTGACACAATAGACATTGTTTCTTGCTCACATAAAGTCCAGTTTGCCATGGAGGGCCAAGGGTTTTGCTCCGTGCAGAGATGCAGAGATTCAGCTTCCTCATGCCTGAGGTTCTGCCCCCCCCCCCCCCCCGGGCTTCTGTGTTTGTCTACTAGGTCCCCTGTCTCTGGCGGGCAGGTGAGGGGGATATGGAGGATCCTGTAGGAGGTTTCACAGCCACATGAGGACATGATGCACCTCTCTTTT
Organism: Ctenodactylus gundi; assembly: GCA_004027205.1. Taxonomy (NCBI): domain Eukaryota; kingdom Metazoa; phylum Chordata; class Mammalia; order Rodentia; family Ctenodactylidae; genus Ctenodactylus; species Ctenodactylus gundi. Next base: position 68,026 of record PVKB01004518.1, read on the forward strand.
GTCCATGGAACTCAGTCACATGTCCCCAACTAACGCAAGGCAGGCTGGGAAAGATACTGGATCTTACTGAACACCTAGTAGCCTTCTTCACAACCATGTACAGACACCTCTGAGGTCCCTTTGTTCCTGAGGTCTCGCCTTCCTGATCCTACCTATACCCTCTCCAGGAGGCCATTTTGTGCTTCATTTCAGCTCCCTTTGATGGTCATGACTGATGGCCAGTGACCTTCTATCAAATTGTTGCCCACTGTGCCTAGGTCAGGGCACCGGGCCATGGCATTGCTAGAAGTCTTTATGGAGCCATTTTGCACCTCAGTGGCACTCAGGCCACAACTTGTGAGCCTCTCAAAGTATATCTGGCCCCTCTTCATTGAGCCAGCCCTTCAGAGCAGGGAGGCAGTAATGAAGAGGTTGCTGACCTTTGGCTTAACTCCTCATTTGGCCAATAATGATGAATATCTGGGTCTCAGACTCAGAGACCCTGACTGTTTTGCCCACAGTGTCTGCTTGGTGTGTTTCCTTTTCTCATCAGGTTTGGTAGCCTCAAACTTCAAGGAAAAGAGTTTAACAGCGACAGAGAGTAGGGTTGTTTCCACACCTGCCAATTCTGCTAATGAGTCTGCTAAACCCCTACCTGCTTATTGGTGGAATAACATTAGATGAAATATGCAATTGGGTTTAAATGTAGTCATTTGTGGAAATATAAATGGACCATTTAGAAGATATTCAGAGTCTCATTTGGTGAAAACTTGTCTCTCAGCACTTCCCCGCCTCCCCGAGGAGAAGGACTTAGGCAGGTTTCTTAGCTTTTCATGGGTTCCAGGCTGATATTTTTGGCTGGTATATCTTGGAATCTGAGTTTCTCATTCTCTTGGTCTCTGTCTCTCTGTGTCTCTGTCTCTATATCTGTCTCTCTGTCTCTGTCTCTGTCTCTGTCTCTCTCTCTCTCTCTCTCTCTCTCTCTCTCTCTCTCTCGTGAATAAGGCATGTAGGCTTTTCCTGGGCTTCTGATAGCTACAGACTTCTGAGTATCTGTGGAGGCTTCTGTTTGCGCACTACAAGGGGACAATGTCCTGAGGTGGCCATGTAGCAGGTCCTCTGGCTATAAACTGTCATCCTCTACAGGGATAGAAGGCAGCTTGGGAAGATGACGGACCACCCTGCTTAAACATACTGTGCTACAGTTGAGTTCAGGTTAGGCAGTTTGGGAAGTTCAGGGCGGCTAGAGGCTGTCTTATTTCACAGTGTGCCTTCCGTTGAGCCCAGACATGGAAGCTCAGGACATATTTCTGCTTCTTCACTTCATATTTTCCTTGTACTCCCCATGGATTCTGAGGAGGGAAAAGGAGTCATCTCTTTTACTTCCTATTTGCCATAGTTCCTTCTGTCTGCCTCCATGGGTCTAATCCTCCTTCATGAAGGAGGAGTGGACAGTGGGAACTCTGCTAAGGAGTTCACTGCCAGGCTGCAGGGGGTGGGCTGAGGGGTGGAGAACAGTAGATAGAGGTGAAGATTATTCCTTAGAGATAAACTGTTCATAGCTCAGCTAAGTACTAACCCCCTAAAATCGGTGCAGATGCAGTAAGGTTAGGGGTTATGGATTTTGTAAGTAAATGAAGATCTAAGTAGAAAAATAAGCAAAGCCCAAAACCCAGAGACAATTTTTATTTTTTCCATTTTATTGATATGTATATATGTAATACATAATGCTTACATTGTACTTGAGTATTTTGTGCACATATATATTGTGGCAAAATTACAAATCCTTCCCCTCTCCCTTTTTGGCCCTCTCACCCTCTTCCCCTCCCCATTAATTTCCATTACCCCCCCCCATTAGTTCTATGCAGTGACTATGATATGGGTTTCTCATATTAGAGAAATTATTACATATTTAACCTTCTGCATTGGAATCACTTCACTGAGCATGACAGTCTCAAGTTGCCTCCATTTACCTACAAACGCCTCCAACCTATCTGTCTTTATAGATGAGTAGTATTCCATTGTGTACAAATACGACAATTTATGTATCCATTGGTCTGTTGATGGGTATTTAGATGTCTTCCAGATTTTAGCTGTTCTTGTGCTGCTATAAACACGGGTACACATGTATCTCTAATATATGATGCTTTGAACTCTTTTGGGAAGATTCCCAGAAGGGGTGTCTCTGGATGAAAGGGTATATTCATTTCTAATCTTGTGAGAAACTTGTATACTGCTTTCCATAGTGGTTGTAACAGTTTACATGCCCACCAGCATTGTAAGAGGGTTCCTTTTTCCACACGGCATTGCCAGCATTGATTCCTGTATGAGTTCTTGATACATGCCATTCTCTTTGGGATTAGATGGTATCTTAGTGATGTTTTGATTTGCATTTCTCTAATGGATAAGGATGTTGAACATCTTTTCATGTATTTACTGGCCATTTGAACTTTTTCATCTGAGAACTGTCCATTTATTTCCATTGCTAATTTTTCAATTAGATCTTTGATTTTGAGGGATTTCTTTTTCTTCAGTTCCCTGTATATTCTAGTTATGAACCTCCTATTTGAAGTATAGATGGTGAATATTTTTTCTCATTCTATTGGTTCTTTCTTTACACTGTTGATGATTTCATTTGCTGTGCAGAAACTTTTTAATTTGCAATAATTGCATTTGTTAATTCTGGGGCCTATTTCTTTTGCTTGGGGTATTTTATTAAGAAAGTCTTTGACTACTCCTATATCTTTTAGATTTTTTCCCTAATTTGTCTTCTAGAAGGTTCAGTGTTTCAGTTTTAATATCTAGGCCAAAGACAATTTTTAAAAATGCAGTATTCTAAAATGCACTCATGCTCTCACTTTGCACAATAACTCACTTAACTCTGGAACTTTATCTGACCATATAACCTTATTCATTTATATGGTGGATAGCTTTCCTCCCTAGCTGACCTTTTGTTCTCCTAGCCTCTGTTCTGAACAGTTATTCTGTCAAAACAAAGTGTAAAAAGAATAAAAACGGAACAAAAAGCAGACCTGAGATATTCCTACTCGTGTTGTTGTAGCTGATGATGGTATGAATATATTGAGGCCGGATGATCACTCCTTTGGGGATAGGTGACAACGAGGGGGAAGAGCAGTGCTAGATTTGCATTCTCTGGAAGGGAGTTGGTTGCCAAAGCCAAAAGCCAACCCTATGAGTCTCTAGCACCCCTGTCCTTACCCTCTGCTGTGCGAAAGGCAGAGAGGCATCTCACCACAGACAGGGATTCTTGTTGATTTCCATGTGTGTGTACAGTTGGCTCCTTATAAGTGTATACCTAGCTTGGTTTTTATACTGCAAATCTGGCCCTCAGAAAATGACTCTACTCACGTAAATGACATATCACATTGTGAAAGAAAAAAACAGACCAGATAGGTATCTTAGTTTTATCACCTACTAGCATGTGACTATATGGCTGTAGAAACATCTTCTGACCTACTCCATCTTCTAGAACATTGGCCTCTGCCATCACAAGGTAGAGTCTAGTTCTCCTCTTCTTGGATCTAGGTAGTGAACTGTGACTATTTCCACAAACAAAGTATGGAGGAAGTGATACTGTGTAACTTCCGAGGTTGTGGAATTTCTGCTTAGTTCTCGAGTCACTCATTCATAGAACTAAGGTCCATGCTGTAAGAAAGCCTGAGAAGTGTATGGAATGGCCCAAGTTGAAAGGAACCAAGGCTACCAACCCATAACCCTGACTGAGCTCCTGGTCAGCAACTAACACCAACCTACTGACCATGTGAATTACCACCTGGAAGCAGAATTTTCAGCCTCCAGTTGAGCTGCTGCAACTGATGCCATTGAGAAGATTCATGGGGCCTTTCTACTGAGTCCTTCTTGAGTTGGAAATTTGAGGACAAACGTGTTATTGTCCCTTAGGCCACTAAATTTTGGTTTATTGCATAGTCATAGGTAACTGTGATATTTAGGAACCAAGAGTCCTGTCTTTCAGAGTAAACCCTGTAGATAAAAAATCGTCAGCATGTTAGTAGATACTTAAGGATGTCTTTGTGCCTTTGTTGCAGGGCAAAGAAAAACAACAACAGCAATTAAAAGATCTTGAAGCAACCAAAACACCAATCAATGCGGAAATGGTTGCCTTAGTTCTATATACACCATCCACACCACAAACTGTGCAGTTAATACAAAGATCTAATTACATCTATATTAGTTACCTTAGAAAGATGTCTGTGATGTATTGTTACGGTACAAAACCAAGTGTTAGAATAATATATCATGTGATCCCATTATGTAAGAATGAACAGTAATTAACCCTCTCTGTAAATCTTTATATATATGTATTTATGTTTATAGGAGCCTTGAAAATTGTATAGAAAGACACATCCAGCTGTGTGTAACACTGGGTGATTCAATAAGATTAGGGCATTATAGATATGAATTATAGTCATAATGATAACATTAAGGAGACCCATTTTAATTTTAAAAATGTCAAGCACACATACATTTAGAATTTTTTACTTGGTTTAATGCGTATAGCTTGTCTTTAAAATAAAAGAAATGCAGCAGATGTGGTGATGCACACCTGTAATCCTAGCACTTTGGGAGTCTGAGGCAGGAGGATTGCAAGTTGGAACACAGACTGGGCAATTTAGCAGCATAGATAAGTGTGAAGGAAGGCCTTGGGCTCAATCTCCAGTACTATGCACACACTTGTGTGTGTATGTGCATGTGCACATGCACACACATATACAGAAAGAGAAAATGCATCAAATGGAAATATTCTCATTAAATTTAAGAAAGGAAGAGAGAAATTTCATGGAGCTCTCAGTTAGATAGGCACACATTTGAATCCTGGATCTGCCACATGCTGAGTGGTCTTAATCAAGCTACCTGACTTGTGTGGGCTTTGGTTTCCTCACTCATGAAATAGGAATCAAAGGGGTTACCTTGCGGAATGCTGATGGGGATTCAATAAGAATGTCATTTTGTATGAGTAGCCCCAATGTGAGACTTAGCTCCACTTTCTAGCCCTGGCTGATGTCCTGGTGAAGAAACACAGTCCAACAGAGAAACAAAAGGAACACTGTAGGTTTTGATATTCTTTCCCTCTTTTCCTCTCCCTCTCCCTCTACTTCTTCCTCTACCTCTTCCTCTCTCTTACTCTTTCTCTCTCTTATTTTGGAGAGGGAAAGTAAAGTGTTACCAAACTTTGTCAAGATCCTCTCTCCTACCATTTTCTCCTCCAGTAACCTTCACACAGGTGATAGTGGTGATAATGATTCATTGATCCTTGACTCTGTGCCACGAACTTTCAAAGCGTATTGTTATATCTCAATGTCAAAAGTACATAAGCAGCAGAGTGCCAGGACTCTTATCTAGGTAGTGTGGCTGCAAAACTAACCTTCTTAAAACCATACTTTTGAAACCCGGTGAAAACCTGAACAACCCATCTATTTACTTTGCTTTACCTGCTCCTAATGAAATCTCATTCACTTTCCCACCCCCTTCAGCCCATGCACATCCAAATCCCACCCTTTAGGAGACAAATTTGAGACTTGCGTACCCATCTGTGCACACCTGGCTATCTCTTGTAAAATTTGGCCTTTCCGTGATTGGTATGTTGTGTAGTGGGAAAGATGAGTCTGGTAAGGTATTAATAATAACGTCTCACAGTGGGGCGCCTCCAAACTCATTCTGCCTCTACCTCTCAGATCCTTAATACCTCAGAAATTTCCCTACTTTTTCTCCCATTCAGTTCTTATTTGTCTTGAGGGATGCTGACTTCATTCATGGCTAGGTGTGGTACCTAGACTTCTCTTGTGGACTATTTTGTGAAGATAAGAAGTCCCGGAGACCCCTCGATCTTTGGGGGGGGGGGGCTATGGGGAGTTCCAGTCTGATTCTCTTCTCTCTAGGATTCTTTTTCATAAGAAATTATTGCAGACAAGTTAGAGCACAAAAGTTTACATCTCATGCTATGGTATGTTGAAATACATCATGAATCCCTTTCTCCCCTGTAGCCATCCTCTTCCAATGCTTGTGATTCTGGTCTAGCCATGTGATTTGATTCAGACAGTGGGACAATGGCAATCTTTACAGAAGAATTGACTTGAAAAGTGCCCGCATGCTGAGGCTTCCTGTGCTGGGCCCCCTCCACTCCTTGGAGCCTGGGCTAGACCCCTGAAGGTTGAGGCATCATGTGGATGAGAACCAAGATGTCTCAGCTCACTGTCAGCCAGCCTCTAGTTGACCTGATAACTACTGATGTTGCACAAGCCCAGTAACCAGCTGAGCCTGGCATAGATCAGTAAAACTGTCCAGCTGAATCCAGCACACACTTGCCATCCCACTGAGCTCTGTGCTGAATAGCTGCTGATCACAGTTAGTTAAAGCATTGATAACATAATAGATGCTCAGTAAGTGTGATTTTCCTTCCTTTCCTTTCCCTTCCCCCACAATCACTCTCGCCCTTAAACTAATAGAGGCACAGCCATCAAGATAGAGCTCCAAATTAAATACAAACTTGTGATTGTTTATGTTTTGTTCATGTATCACTTCCCGGGAGAGCACAGATCCTGCTTTGACTGGCTGACTCTTTTCATTTATGGCTGAGAAATTTTCCAAAAATGACTATCATATTTCTAATACCACGTGGTCTTCTAGAACCTTGCCACAGCCTCCCGCAAAGGGAGAGTCTGCATTTGTTCCCCGTGAGCACTGAGTGGGTCTTCGTGACAATCTCAAGTATTAGTCATGATTAATATGAGGTATGATAAAATTTGGTGAATATTTATTTTGATTTGAATAAAAGATACAATGTCATGAATTCTCCTCAGAATCCTCCCCCTCATTTCAAACACATTTGTCCTACTTTCTTGCCACTTTTTGAAACAGTTCTGGATGTCCTGTTCTATAAGTGTCTTTAGTTGTGCTGTCATGGGTGCCTCAGTGTCGCAGATTAATTTAAAATTAATTTTGTCTCAGTTACTTATTTGTTGCTGTGACTCAATATCTGACATCTATAACTTAAGGGAGGAAAGATATATTTTGGCTCGCAGTTTCAGAAGGTCACAACCCATACATGAGTGGCCAACATAGTGGAAACACATGGCAAGGGCACAGCTAGAAAGTTCTTCACAGCATGGCAGATGGGGAAACCAAGCCCACGGGGAGTGGCAGAGCTACACTGCCCCAGTGATCCTCTCCCTCTGACCAGGCTCCACCTCTCAACAGCACACGAGTATTTTACAACATCCAAATGCATGAGACTTTTGGGGGAACACTCCACATCCAAAGTATATTATTCTGCCCAGATCCCCAAAAGACTCACATACACCTCTTTATGCAAAATGCATTTAGTCCTTCTCTAAAAATTTCTGAAGTCCTGTAACAGTTCCAGCACTGCTAAAAAGTCCAAGGCTAAAGTCTCTGAGATGCAAAGCAAACTCTCAGCTATAAGGTCATGTGAAAATGAAAGAAAAGTTAAGCATTTTCAACATAAATAGTCCCTTTATATTGAGAACATCATGCTTAGTGAAGTGAGTCAGAAGCAGGTGAAACATCGAATGGTCTCTCTGATATAAGAGACCCAGATCACAACTCTTATGGAATTTAAAACGAAAAACAAAGTGAAACTGGGGGGTAAGGTGGGGGAGGAGGGAGGGATGGTAAGGTAGGGGGAGGGACAAAAGGAGAGTGGGAAAGTCTTTGCCACCTTGACAAGATATGTAGGTGCACAAAATCCTCAACTTCATTGTAAACCTTAAATCTTGCACTAATACATATCAATAAAATGGGGGTAAATAGTCCCTTTATTTCATTCTCTTGCCTCATTGCTCTGGCTAGAGTTCAGAGTACCATATTGAATAGGAGTGGTGAGAGTCAACAGCCTTGTTGTGTTCCTGAATTAAGGCTTTCAATTTTTCCCCATTTGATATAATGTTAGCAGTAGATGTCGCATAAATGGCTTCTGTCAGTTTGAGGTAAGTTTCTTCTCCACCTATCCCCCCCCCTTTTTTTTTTTTTACTCAAATCTATCTGTACTTATGGGACAGTAGTACTCCATTGTCTACATATGCCACATTTTTGTATCCATCAGTCTGTTGATAGGTATTTGGTCACCTGCCACAATTTAGCAATGGTTAGGTGTTCTGCTATAAACATGGGTCTACCTGCATCTCTGTTGTATGTTGCTTTTCATGGTTTTGGAAAGATGCCCGGAAGAGATATCTCTGGGTCAAATTGAATATTTATCTTCAGCCTTTTGGGGAATCTCCATACTGCTTTCCATAAATGGTTTTGCCAGTTTACAGTCCCACTATCAATGCATAAGTGTTTCTTTTTCCCTGCAACCTCGCCAACGTCTACTACTTTTTGAGTTCTTGGTATATGCCATTCTCACTGGGGTGAGATAGTATCTCAATGCTGTTTTGATTTGCATTTCTCTGATGGCTAAGGATGTTGAACATTTTTTCATGTGTTTGCTGGCCATTTGTACTTCTTCATCTGTGAACTCTCTATTCATTTCAATTGCTCATTTTTAATTGAGACTTTGATTTTGAGGGATCTATTTTTCCTCAACTCTTTGTATATTCTAGTTATTAGCCCTTATCCAAGGTGTAGGGGTAAAATGATTTTTTCCTATTCTGTTGGTTCTGTCTTCGCTCTGTTAATTGTTTCTTTTGCCATGCAGGAGCCTTTTGACTTTATATAATCTCATTTGTTGATTATGAGTGTTATGTCTTTTGCATTGGGTGTTCTATTGAGAAAGTCTTTGGCCACGCCTTTATTTTCTAGAGTTTTACCTATTTTGTCCTCCAGAAGGCTCAGTGTTTCCATTTTAATATCTAGGTCATTAATTCTCTTTGATGTGATTTTGGTACATGGGGATAGGTATGTGTCTAGATTCATTCTTCTGCATGTAAATAATAAGTCCTTTCAGCACCACTTACTAAAGAGGCTTTTTTTTTCTCCAGTGTATGTTTTTGGTTCCTTTGTCAAAGATCAGATAACCGAGGTTACTTGAGGTTGTCTCTGCATCCTCAGTTCTGTTCCATGGGTCAACATGTCTGTTTTGTGCCAGTACCATGTAGTTTTTGTAACTGTTGCTTTGTCATATAACTTGATGTCTGGAATCATTATGTCAGCTGCTTTATTTAATTATTTAATTGTTTACATATCACATCCTTTTTTCCTTCCCACCTTCTGAATCCCCCCCGCATCCCCTTTCCCTCTCCACAAAATCTATCTTCTTACTTTCTTCCATCTCTTTTTACTTTTTATGGTTTGTCTTTCTCATGTTAGAGAAACCATGATATTTAACCTTCTTTGTCTGATTCATTTTTCTAAGCACAAGGTCTCAAAGTGTATTCCTTTCCCTACAATGACTCAATTTTATCATTCTTCATGGTAGAGTTGTGTATATATTCCACATCTTTGTCCATTCATCTGTTGTAGGACATATTGGCTTCTTGCAAGATTTGCCCATTATAAATTGTGCTGTTATAAATATGAGTATGTTTGTATCACTGTTATAGGGTGACTTTAACACGTTTGACAAGATACCCAGAAGAGGTATAGCTGGGTCAAATGGGGTATTTATTTTCAGTTTTTTTTATAAAGAATCTCCATACTGCTTTCCATAGTGGTTGTACCAGTTTACAGTGCCAGCCGCAGTGTAGGAGAGTTCTTTTTCTCCCACAATTTCACCAACATTTGTTGTTTTTTGAGTTTGTAGTACCAACCATTCTTAATGGAGTTAGATGAAATCTCAGTGTTGCTTTGATTTGCATTTCTCTGATGGCTAAAGATATTGAACAGCTTGTATGTATTTATTGGGCATTTGAACTTCTTCTGAAAAGTGTTTATTCATTTCAAATTTCCATTTTTGATTGGGTGTTTTGTTTTGGAGAATCTAATATTTTCAGTTCTTTGTATATTCTTGATAATAGTTCTCTGTCTGAGGAATAGCTGGCAAAAATTTTTCCCCATTCCATCTGTTCCCTCTTCATTGTGTTGTTTCCTGTGCTTCGTAGAAACTTTTTAATTTGATATGAACCAATTTGTTTATTTTTTGGTGTTATCTTATGTGCTTTAGGTTTTTTTTTGGGGGGGGGAAGTATTTGTCTATGCCTATGTTTTCAGCAGTTTTGCCTATTTTTTCCAACAAGTTTGTGTTTCCATTTTAGTGTCTAGGTCTTTGAGATGTGGGTCCAGTTTCATTCCTCTGCAAGTGGCAGCTGAGTTTTCCCAGCATGATTTGTTAAAGAAGCTGTCTTTACTCCAGTGTATATTTTGGCCCATTTGATGAAGATCAGATGGCTGAAGACCACCTGCTTTTGTCTTCTTGCTCACGATTGCTTTGGCTGTTCTTTCTTTTGATTTCATATGAATTTTAGGATTGTTTTTTCAAGTTCTGTGAAAAATGTTATTGTCATTTTAATAGGAATTGCATTGAATATTTATATAAGTTTTTGAAATATATCCATTTTGACAATGTTAATTGTGCCTATGCAGGAACAGGGGATGTCTTTCCATTTTCTAGTGTCCTCTTCAAAATTTTTTCAGCATAATATAGTTTTATTCATAGAGGTCCTTCTCTTCCTTAGTTAGGTTTACTCCTAGGTATTTTTGTGTGTGTGTGTGTGTGTGTGTGTGTGTGTGTGGAGCTATTGAGAATGTGATTATTCACCTCAGCTTTCTCATTGAATTCATTGTTGGTGTAGAGGAATGCTATTTATTTTTTGTACTAATTTGTATTCTGAAATTAGGCTGAATTTGTTCATTAGTACTAAGAGTTTTGGGGTGGAGCTTTTGGGGTCTTCTATATAAGGAATCATGTCATCTGCAAATAAAGAGAGTTTGACTTCTGCCTTTCCAATATATAGTCCCTTTTTTTAATTCTCTTGCCTGATTGCTCTGGCTAGGGTTCAGAGTGCTATATTAAATAGGAGTGGTGAGAGTCAATAGCCTTGTGGTGTTCCTGATTTAAGGCTTTCAGTTTTTCTCCGTTTAGTATAATGTTAGCAGTAGATTTGGCGTAAATGGCTTCTATCAGTTTGAGGTAAGTTTCTTCTACATCTGTTTTCTTTGTTTTATTTTATCATGAATGGATGCTAGATTTTGTCATAAGATTTTTCTGCATTTATTGAGATGATCATATGATTTTTTTCTTTCTTTTATTTATGTGCTGTGTTCCATTGATTGATTTACATATGTTGAACAATGCTTGCATCAATGGGATGAAGCCAACTTGACGATGGTGTATGATCTTTTTTAAAACAATTTGTTGAATTCTATTTGTCAATACCTTATTGAGAATTTTGAGTCTAGGTTCATTAAGGAGATTGGCTTAAAATTTTCTTTCTTTGTTATGTGTTTGTCTGTTTTTGGTATCAGGGTAATGCTAGCTTCCAGAAACTAGTTTGGCAATGTTTCTTCTCTTTCAGTTTCATGGAACACGTCATAACATTTTCATAGTCATTTTAACTTAACTTTTGGGGAACAGCCAGAGATTGCATGGTGCCACATCCAGTGAAGAAGATGGATGCAGATGTACTGTAAGGCTTTTGCTAATCTGTCTATCCATTGGATGACACTCAGAAGCATAATTCATTATATTTTTGATCCCACCTTGTAAAGGCCCTCATAAAGGAGATCCCTTTGTTTCTCTCCCCCTCTCTTCCTCCTTCCCTCCCTCTTGGCTGGCCTTGCTGGAGTCCTAAGCCAACATTTAAGAAGGTTGGTGACCTTAATGCTGCCATGTTAGAGAAGCCAAGTGGGCAGACTCTATAGAGATAGAGATATCTGAGGTACCCCGATTATTAAGCAGCCACCCGTTTGAGTATTCCTAGCCCAGGCACTAGATACTTAACCGAATGAGGTGTCCAGATGACCTCTTTACTGGACCATCAAACACAACTCAGAGTACCTAGAACACTTCCTCTTTTGGGGGAACAGGCAATATTTCCACGACCACGTCTGACATAGTCTCCATTCAGTGTGAAGTCGGCATTTGTTTTCCTTACATAGTCCACAGTTGAGAGCTCAATTCTGCTACTGACTAAGGGGTCAGTGAGCACGAGGACCAGTAATTGGTGGACAATAGAAACATATCCAGAACTTATAGAGACAGAAAATTTGGAAGGACATGCTGCACTGGTGAAAATCTGAGATTTGAATTTTTATTCATTTTAAAGTGAAATATTATTTTGTAATTTCCAAATAGTAGTGCATACAAAGTTATGTAGCCTTAGTGACTGGAATCCAAAGGACATTTGATGTTAAATAGTAATTGCTAATGCTGAGCACACACTACGTACCAGTAGCTGTAATATGTTAATTATCACATCACCAAATTGGGTGTACTAATATTACCCAGTTTTTAAAAACATGCCAAAAATCACACAAGTAATAAATGAAGAATTGAAAGTTGCGCCTATGTAACTGCTTTCAGAGTCCATGATTTTAGCGACCAAACTAGACCATTTGTTGATAATTGTTACACAAACAAATGTTTCCAAATTAAATTCTAGGAAAAAATATTTTAAATGTTTTTGAAGCAAGTGTGGCTGTCAGGGGAAACTAGAATGGGAATTCTCTTTAAAAATATTTAAAGAAGTGTTCTCAGAAGGAGCTTCTGCCTTCAGAGAACCTCTTACTAAAGAAAATTTTAATCTGAGTCACACAAAACTGTGATTAAAGAATTATGAACCAAATATTCTATGTACAACCAGATGCTGGATTTACATTTTATCTACTTTTTTAAGTATGAGGAAAACCTCATGAACTTATTTATAATTCACAATAAAATCTATATAAAATATGAGGAAATTACATCTGAATTCATCCTGGGGTACCCCATAAATGTATATAACTGTTATTTTTCAATCAAAAATAAAATGAAACTTTGAAAAGCTCAATAAAACTTTGGAATAACCATATAAAGAGTGAAGCAATATTAGTGACCTGAAGTTTGTTACACACATGGATCAAATAACAAAAATTGGCTTCAAGGAGCATATGTGCTGTAAGGAGACTTTCCCTCTAAAATAATTACACAATTTGACCACTCTACTCCCTTCTTCTCATCAGGACTTGACAATCAATCTCTATCCTGCAGTCAGAGTGACTTTAAAAAGTGGAAACCAGTGTTTTAAACTGTCCAGTGGCTTCTAACAGCACCAGATCCACCTCTACTTTCTCTACTGGCCACCTTCTCCCAGTTTCACTGCATTCCAGCTACACTTGCTTTCATTCTGCTTTTTGAAAACACTGTCATGGCTTTGACTTATAGTCTGCTCTGCCCTCAGGTATCTACCTAACTGGTTCCTCTCCTTCATTTGGGTATCAGGCATGATATCATCTCTTTGGGGGGGGGGGTCTTTCCTGGCTCTCCCAACCTTCTCATCCATAGCCCTTGTCCATCCCTTCACTTTGCTTCCTGTATTGTACACGTCACAGTGTGCATCGTCATAATCACTTGTTTGTTTTCTTGTTTACTTTCTGTCTTAGTCACTTTCCCATTTCTGGGACGTAATACCCAACATCCATGACTTAAAGGAGGAGAGGCTTATTTTGGTCAACAGTTTCAGAGGTCTCAGTTCATGCATGGTTGGTTGGTGCCAAAGCAGAAACAGCAATGGTGGAAAAGCATGGCAGAGGGCCCAGGTGGCTGCTCACCACATGCTGGACAGGTATCAGAGAGAGAGAAAGAAGGAGCTTGGGAGAGAGAGATAGGTCATGACTGCAGGGACCCATCCCTTCAACCAGGCCCCTAACCCTAACGGCACATAAAATCGTCAGTGGATTTCTCTACTGATGATTGGAGCACCCCCACAATCCTATTATCTTCCAAACACATGAAACTTTTGGGGGCATTTTATATATAAACCATACTACCCTCTATGTCAGTTAGTCTTCCTTTTGTGAGTCTTATTATGCAATGGATGAGCCTAAAATTTTTGAAGCCTAAATCATCACTTATTTAATTACTTGTGATTTTATAGGCTGCCAGTTTGGTCTAGGCTCGGCTCAGTGGTTCTTGGCTGATTCGGCTGGGCTGTTCATGTATGTGCTGTTGGCTGATGGACCAGCTGTGGCTGGCTGTTTTCCAGTGGTCTTCATGGGGAAGACTGGTGCATGGAGGCCCTTCTTCATACATCCTTGCATCCTCTAGACTGTCTCAAGCGTGTTCACACAGCAGTTGTGGTGTCCCAAAAACACGAGAGTGAAGGTTTTGAGGTTTCTTGAGCTCAAAGCTAAGAATTACAGTGTCACTTTTGTTGCATTCCATTGGTTAAGTAAGTCACAAGTCCAGCCCATATTCAAGGGGTGCAGAAACAGATTCCACCTCTTTGTGAGAGGGGTTGCGAAGTATTGGCGGCCACTAGTGCATTTTACCATCCTCCTGTTGGGTTGTAACTCCATGGAGTAGGGCCAAGGCTGGTGTTTGGAAACTCCTCCAAAGCCCAGAACTGTGCTTCACTATGGTCAACCCCATATCCAGTCCTCACTTTGGTTTAAGTTATTCAAGATGTGGCAATTCTGCCTTTCGCGTTAACCCACTCTGGAATGCAACCACCAACTGAGAAACTGTCGCTTTAGAGAAAAATTGCCCAAGCTGGAATGGCGGGAAGGGAGGTGGTAATATGAGAAACTTCAAATTAAAGAGTGAGGCCGAAAATCTGTCAAGTTCTGTAAGATACAAATCTTCTCGAAAGGGCACATCTGCCAAGACTGCATTTTCACAGTCAGTCTTGACCATAAAGGAGGTCAGCACGAAGCTAGTTTCCCCTCCCAGTCAGGCCTGAGGAGAGGGGGAAGGGATTTTGATGAGAACTAACTTGGACCCCAAAAAGCTGGGGCTTTGTATCCCATCTAAAAAGCAAAAAACTTTCTTAGTTGGTGAAGAGAGATGTTGGCAAGGGCAGCTTCCTCCTTGTGGTGGATTCTGAGTTTGGCTTCCTGAGTGTTTCCCCTCCTCTTACCTGAACTGTTTCAATGTATACTCCACCCAGTGCATTCCACGTTTCCCAAGGAAGTCATACGATTAGGCGATCCGTCAATAAGCATTTAGAGCTGACCTGCTATTTGCAGTGCTGTGCTGAATATCTTGGGGTACCAAAAAGATTTCTCTGCTTCAGAGAACTTCCAGGGGCACAAGGTCCCTGAGGGCGCTGACAGTGAATGCTGCAATGAATCTTCCTTTCAATGAGAGTTTGGGGGCGCAGCTCTTTGTCTATCACAGCCAGCTTTTACGGAGCAGGTCAGATATGCAGGCCTGCTGCACTGTGCTTTATGTCATTATGCAATGGAATCTTCATTGCAAGCCTCTCTTGATGTGCACATCATTAGCATCACCATTTTATCAGTGAAAACTCAAGTCTCAAGTTATAGGCAGAATTTCAACGCACGTTTGTTTAACTCTGAGCTAGAACTCTATCCTGGACTTCGGGTATAATATTGTTAGCATTAATTTTGTTATTATGCCACGGTGAGCTTTGCATGCGTTAGCATTATTTTGTTTCATCCCCACCATACCTCATGAAATAGTTACAGTCACATTTGGGGAGCCTGAAGCATGGGAAATTATGCTTTTGCCCAAGGTCACAAGTAGGTCGAGTGGGGCTGGATTTCCCTATAATTTCAGCAGCTGACGGCACCTGTCCTGTACTTCTTGTTCTGCATGATGATCTGGTGCCGTTGTCCTACTCATTCAGTGGACGTCCAAGTCACATTCAAATGAGAACCATGGCGATTTCCAAAAGTCCCTGAGGATGGAAAGGTGGACAATAGGGTTGCAGGAGGGAAAAGGGAGGGAGATCAAAATCCATATGTGTATACACCAGTTCTCCAAGCTATATGTAGTCAGTATGTAAATGAATACACACCACGAACATATACAGATAAAAAGAAAAAGAAAAAAGCCTCCCGCTGATCTTGACCCCATTTGTTGTGGACTTGTCATGAATTCCATTCTGCTCGCTACTCTAAATCCCCTCCCTGCTAGAATCCTGACAAGTCTTCTCTTTTGCTCTTTCTGTATCAGAGAACGGCTCTGCAGAACCCCTTCCTTCTCCCTTTGTCTGCCATGGTCTCCCCTCCCAGGCAGGCCGTGGGGCCCAGGGCGCACCGCCAACGAGGGGCCTTCCTTAGAAGCTCCTGAGAAAAGAGATTTTGAGCAGCTGACACAGAGGAATGTGCCCTGCATCCAGCAGCCTCCTGTCGGCTTTATATCAGACAAATTAAAGCTGACTACAGAAGGGGCCAAAGAAGCCCTCCCCTTCACACTCGCCGGGCTGCAACACCAGCTTCTAGCTGAGGAGACTCCAGCTGGAGATGCCCCAGAAATGGCCACAGCGAGCACTGTTGTTCTACAGAGGGTAGGGCTGAAACTCAGTGGGGTCAGTGCCTGCTACAAGGTCATATTGTCCGTTAGTGGCAAACTTAGCTCGAGAGCACCATGCCCAATTCATTGTTCTTCCTAATCACTATACAACAGGGTTTCTAGCTTTCAGCCCTTTGGGGATAATCTTCACAATTTTTGCCATATCCAGGTACCATCTGTGCTACTAATTGCTTAAGATTTTCTTGAAAGTCACATCTCCCCCTGCCCCGCGAAGCCTTCATTGGTGGAATATGTACATTGAATAATATACACACAAAAGTATGCACACATACATATAAACCTGTGACATTCACTTCTTGAAACAAGATTTATTGAAAAGAGAAGCTTTGCATATCACTACTTCGTCCTGGTTTTACATTTTTTCCAATAAATTGAAAATATAAAAAGATATCATTTGGCATTCTGCTGGCAATCCCCTTTCACCTTTTTGGAATTGAGGCCTTAGGGTATAACGGTGATGGGGCAGAAGGAACTCTGAGTTCAAGTTTCTTCTCTTTTGCTTACTAGCTACATTGTCATGAGCAAGTACCTTCACCTTCCTGAGCTTCAGTGTTCTCAGCTGTGAAATGGAAGTGAATACCATGCCCCTACCTGCTGCATTCTTTAGAGTGTCGTCCTGAGTCCCAAGCATGACAACATACTTGAAACAGGTAAACCAATGGCAGTTTTCATTGTTGCTCCTCTTTAGAGCTTTGTTTTTTTCCTATTTATAGCAAAAATATGGGTCCAGTTTCTCATCTTCCAAATACATGGAGATCTCCTGTTGTTGGTTGCATCCCTTTCCTGTCAGAGTGTCTTTGAGAAAATCCCTTATTTTTACATATTTATCTACCTTCTGGGGTCTCCACTTCTCTGTACACTCAGATACATCCCCAGGTAGGCGATGAGTGAACATTTGATTTCTTATAGCTGGGTCAATATAACTTCCCAAACACAGTGTGAATCTGCAAAGTCATACAGAAAAATCTTCTTAGAAAGGCTCAGCTGCTACATCCATCCCTGGCTAGATAGCTCTGGACAGAGAAGGAAAAGGCTAACCAACAGCTAAGGAATCAGATGTGAATTTCTGGTTGGAAAGTGCAAGGAGGAAGGACCTTTGCTCAATGCTTCAAGGTCAAGTTCCAGGAGTAAATTTTACCAGAGATAACCCATTTTCTGGCTTTTTCTTACCCATTCTTGCACTTAAAAATTGGCAGGAAAGGGCTATTTGGATGTGGATTTATAATTGGTCGATAACAGAGATGAGGGGTGTGTGTTTATCATTCATAGCGTTTATGTGTCGGGTGTTATTAATAGAGTTTTACAAATATTAAACTATTCATCCTTTCACCAACCTATGAAGCAGATACTACGAGTAGCCTCATTTTAGAGATGAGGAAATTCATGCACAAGGCATTAACTGTCTCGCTCAAGGTCATCCACTCTGGCTCCCACGTGCCCTCTCTTAACTACTTTACTATGTTATGAAATACAAACACATTGAATATCCATGTGTATCTATTTTTTCCAGGCCCAAGTTTCTGCTGCTTGAGGCCTCCTCTGAGCTCATACAAGGAAAACCTCTAACTCCATTTGTGTTTTTCCATGTCTCTCTCTAAAGACACGTACCGTTTTCTAGCTTATACAAGATGATGTTTGCATGCTTCATTTTCCTGAGGGTGCCTGTGTTTGTTCCTTAGTAAACATTACTCATCACCAAATACTTCTGACTCCCCGCTTTCAGACACGTGGTAGGTTCACATTTTCTAGACACTTTGTGCTGAGGTAATGTGACTTGTTCTGGTCAATGATTTGTGAGCAGAATGTATTTGTGTTACTTCTGAGCCTGACTATTGAATCTTCTGTAAAAATTCTCTAGAATTCTTTGCTCTGGCATATCCACAGTCAATATTTAATAAGATAATGGCTAGTCTATCTGCTAGGTCACTGAGAAGTCACAATGGGTAGCGTTCTGTCAAATCATAATGGGCATGTACTATGAACAATATAAAACTTTTTGTTGTTGTTGTAAGACCTATTTTTGTTGTTAAGATATTGGGGCTATTTGTTACTACAGCAAAACCTAACTTATACTGACCACTATAATCTAGTTGGTTCTCAGTTTAGTTATCAGTATGCCTTATGAGAGATGAGCCATATTGTAAGAATTGCAACACTTGGGTTTTTGGAAGGGATAGAGTTGATCTTAAAAAGCATTCATATTGGAAAGGGAAAAATTCCTAGTTATAAAAGGCACTTATCTAAATAATCTGTAAGAAAATACATAGAACTAATAATTCAGTTTAGCATTTTCAAGATGTCAGGCAAATATACAAAATGTACTGTATGTTTATAGTAAAACAACTGGAACTCAAACTACAAATTGTAATATTTCCATCAATACTCACAAAAGTGAAATTTTTATATGTAAGTCTAACAAATTGCATGCAGGACCTTTATGCTTAAAAACTACAACACACTGAAGAAATAAACCAAGGAAGAACTAAATAAATTGAAGGGTATAGTATGTTCACTCATCAGAAACTCAGTATTTTCTATATGTTAGTTCTCTGCAAATCAATCCATGCATTCAATGCAGCCTGAATACAAATCTCAGCAGGACTTTTTTGGGGTAGATACTGATAAATCGATTCTAAGATTTACATAGAAAATTAAATGGACTAGAATAGCCAAACAATTTTGAGAAGGAACAAAGTCAGTGAATTCAAACTAATTAATTTGGAGACTTAGTATAAAATCGCATTAATTAGGACAATGTGATATTGGTGGAAGACTGGAAACAAAGAACAATAAAATAGAATGGAGACTCCAGAAGTTAATCCCCTCAAATATAGTCAGTTGACCTTCATCAAGGTTGCAATGGCAATTCAACGGAGAGAGGATAGTTTTTGCAATAAACGGTGCTGAAACAAGAGGACACGCAGATGCTCAAGATGAATGTTGGCCTAACTGTACAACTCATACAAAAATTAACTCAGAATGTATCATAGGAATCACAAAGCAGTGCAGCTCCACAGGAGGAAATGTTCGTGCTGCAGGAGTTAAAGTAACACAAAATGTATGCTTCATAAAAGAACAGTTGATGAATTAGATTTTATTAAATTAAAATTAATGTTCTTCAAAATACACTGTTAGGATTGAAGTAATTAGCAGTTTTCCTAAGGCAGTAATGGTTGGATATGTTGTAGGTATCACTTCATTTACAGGAAAATGGCCAGATAAGTGAGTCTGATACAGAAAGTGAAATATAATGTGGTTTCTCTTATATGAGAGATTCAAAATATAAGTAAATCAAAGGCTAAAAGAGAAATCATAGGAAACAGGAAGGCAGACATTTTGGAGATAGGGAGGAACTGGGGGAGGGGCAAGGTGGAAAGAAGAGAATTGAAGATCATCAACATGTGATATAGATATATACCAATTCCCCATATAAATGTTAAATATTATGTATTATAAACATGTCAATAAAAAATAATTTTTAAGACAGGAAAAAATAAGAGAAAACGAAGGAAAAACTCATTCACTTTGATCATTTGGGAGGAGTAGACAGTGCTTTTGTTGTTATGGACTTACATGGCCCCCCCTTGGAAAAACTCTTACCCACATTCTACTTATTATTAAAGAGAAGTGATATGAATTTCTGTATCTCATGAGCATAACTTGTATTTGTAAAGTGTTTTAAAATGCAGTGAAAATATGGACTAGGCCATAAAATATGAATTATTATGTGAGTTATGATCATGGGTGAAGATTATAACCCCCCAAAGTTGATATATATTTATTCATATGTGTAAAAAGTGAAATATTTTTAATAAATTAAATAGCACACATCAAAAAGAGAGTGAGGCCGAGAGTGTTAAGAAAACAAAAGGACAATTTAGAGACTGGGAGAAAATACCTGCAAATTATACTCTAACAAAGAGCCCTTCAAATTCAGCAATAACAAGGTAGATGTGCCACTAAAAATAGTTGAAATATTTGATCAGCTCCATTACCAAAGAAAATAAAAGGATTGTGAATAGCACATGGGAAGATGCTCATTGCCATCGACAATTAGGGAACTAAAAGGCAAACCACGATATGACACCACTGTACTCTTATTACGATGCTCAAAAAATTTTCAAAGCAATAATACCAAATGTTCGCAAGGACATACAATAAAATTCTTAGACTCTAGTAATGGGACCATCTACTTCGAAAAACTTTTAGTGTCTTACAAAGTTAAACTTACACTCACCAACACCACTTATGAGTATTTGCCTAAGAAATAAAAACATGTTCCTACAAAAATCTGTACATGAGTGTTTATAGTAACTTTATTCATAATAGCCTCAAACCTAGAAACAATATCTTTCAACTGGCGAAAGATCAAACCAATTGCTACATATGTACCAGGGAATGTTACTTAGGGACAAAATAAACAAAATAATTCTATGATAAATTACATGGATGATTCTAAAAAGCCTTACACTAGGTAGAAGAAGCCAGACTCTCAAGGCTGCATATCTTATGCCTCCACTCATGTGATATTGTGGAAAAAGGAAGCCATGGGCATGGAGAACAAACCGGCAGTTTCAAGTTTTGAGAGTGGGACAAGAAATTGATATCAAAGGGTCACCCCAAGAGAATTTTTTGGGGGGCGGCAGAATGGTTCTGTGTCTCAGTTGTGGTTGTGGCTGCACAGTGTTATGAATTTGCTCATTCTTATAAGATTTCATACCAAGGAGAGTGACATTTTCTGTATGCAAAATAGGAAATAAATAAATAGAACCAATAAATGGATATATTATGCGACCTGGGTGCATCTGCTCATTTGCCTTAAATCCCTCTCTCTCGTCTTGAGTATTCACATTCTTCTGGAATTATTGCCTGCCAGATGTAGATTCTTCTGCGGGTGTGTGTATGTGGTGTTTCTGTCTGTCTCCTGAAGTCGAGTTTCCAAGGGAGCGGAAATCACCCGTGCTCAAATAATTCCTCCATCTCCGCCTCAGCGTGAGTCACCCTTTTGTTAACAGGAGACAGGAAAAATCTCTGGTGGCATTTTAGCATGAAGCGCTTATCCTGCCTCAGATGGCAGTGCCAATCTCTCATCCGGCATCTCACTAATTGCGCTACTACTGTGTCACCTTGACTCCCCCAAATAACCTGTTGGGTGGAGCCGTAAACTGGCTGTGTTACCTGTCTTGGTGTCCACAGATAAAAAGGAGAAGACCAGGAAAAAAAAAAAGTGGCCAGATCCAGAGGTAAATAAATGGGGAAACAACTAGCTCTGTTTTTAAGCTTCAAGAATTTTGGCATACTTTTAAATAGGAAACGGCATAAAGTATACAAATCCTAAATGTTTCACTTGATGGATATTTATTTATTCACTTACTTCTGTGGCACTAGGGATCGAGTCTGGGGCCTGCACATGGAGCTGTGTCCCCAGCCTGTTTTATTTTCAAGTTTGAGGCAGGATCTCAGTAAGTGGCTAAGTTGCTGAGGCTGGGCTTGAACTTAACGACCTCCTGCCGTACCTTTTGGAAGTAGTGGGACTAAAGTCAGACCCAGTTTACTTGATGAATTTTTACCCGTGTATATACTCAAGTGACCACCGACCGGATCAAGATATAGAACCATTTTCTACATCCTAGGTGGTTCCTCATGTTCCCTTCTACTCATAATGATCTCTCCCTTCTTCCCAGAGGTAACCACTATTCTGATCATCAACACAATTAATTTGCTTTTTCTTTTACTTCATGTAAATGGTATAACATGTGGTGTGTATTCTTCTGATCTTGGCATTTTTTTCTCAATGTAATGTCAGTAGGATTCATCTAAGTTGTATATATGCGATTGTTTTTTGCTGCATAATATTCCATTGCATGGATATTCACCACCTCATTTACCCATTGCCCCGTTGATGAACCTTGAGGTTTTTCTTTTTACAGATTTTGCTTCTTAAAAATGAAGCTGTTATGAACATTTTGTGTATCTTTCGGTGGAGACGTGCATTCACTTGTCTTTATTTTTCCTATAATTATGTTTATTAGTATACTTTTCCATACCTAATAATTACATTCAACTCATGGAACTGGTGCATATATCCTCTCCTTAAATCGTTTGCGTCCATCTCTCAGTCCTGGGAGTGGGATTACCGAGTTTTAGGAAAGGCACGTATTTAGCTTCAGTAGATATTGGCAATGAGTTTTTTAAAGTTATTGTTATCATTCTGCTTTCCTACTAGCAGCGTATGAGATTTCCTGTTGCTTTGTACCTTGTTAAAATTTAATATTTGTTAAAGCTTTAGTTTTAGCCGTTGTGACAGTTATACGGTTGTATTTCATCATGGTTTGAGTTTTCCCCTTGAAATGTACATGTTCCCCCTTGTTGCTGTCTGAGGAGGAGAATTTCTGGCTGTTGTGTGGGTTTGGAGGGAAGTCGTAGCTGTAGGTGATGGGCTGGTAGGAGAAGCACTACCTATTTCATTAGGAGAAAAGGACTAGCAATTATTGCAGCATCGCAGTCCCACAGGGGGTGGCATCCTTGTGCCTATTTTCTTGAAGACCGTCCCCACAGAAGGCCGGCTCATTATGGCTAGTCATAGTCCCTCCCCTAGGGAGACCTTTCTTTAGTTTTGATCCACAGACTGTGTCCCTCCCTGGGGTAGATGGTGACTCTGAAGCTCTTCCTGAGAATGTGTGGCAGTGTGGTATTTCCAGTCATTTTTTTTTTTTTTCAGAATGACAGTGTGTCAGCTCAGCTATTACTCCCCTGATACACCTGTCAATTGGAAGGGATAGTAGGCAAAAACATACAAGAAACAATTGTTTGTAAGGACGAGAGAAACCAAATCTCATCTTAACTTCTTTCCTTGGTTTGTTGATGATCCTTTAAGCACAGGCATGCCCCAAACAGAAATCCATCAAGCGGGTGGGCGACCACGCACTTTGCTCGCAGTTCTTCAAGTCTGTCTTGATTTATACTGGGAGAATAATGGAGAAACACGAAGATGGATAAACAGCCCTGAGTGCTCTGTCTCTGAGCTCACTTTGACCAGCCCCAGCCCTAACACCCGTGAAAGTCCTGTAAGTCAACTGACCATCAGCATGGGCTTGGAACTTGAATATCTGAGTGTGAATACTGACCCATCTTGGCAATTGTGCGACCCTGGCATGTAAGCTGGCATCATGGAGCCGCAATTTCTTCATTTAGAAATCGAAGATATGAATACTTCTCACAAAGTTTTTTTGGGGGGTGGGTAAAGATTATCTGGGAGTATAGAAGGACCTAACGTATACAGCAGGTACTCAGTCGTTAGTATAAACCTACTGATCCAATAGCCAAAAAGTGGAAATAGGTCAAGTGCCCTTCAACAGGAAAGTGGGTAAACGAATCATGGTGAAAGTTCTCAACAGAAAGGGAAGTACAGAGACATATTGTCCAGGTGACTCTGCAGATAATTATCCCAATCAAAAAAAACCAATCCTAAAAGGTTACATACTGTCCAATCGCACTTCTGTAACATTTTTGGAACAGAAATTTTCGAGGTGGAGAACAACTTAATAGTTTGCTGAGACTCTGGAATGGGGACATGGCAGGGAAGGCAGGCATGGTTATGAAAGGACAATCTGAAGAGAGTTGGCGGTGCTGGAAACCTTCTGCATCTTGACTCTACAGGTGGATGGGCGAACCTGTGTGTGTGACAAAATGACATAGAAATAAACATACGTTAATATGAGTAAAATTGGTGAAATCTAATCTAGGCATTGTTAGTTTGTCTCTTGTGATCTTGTACTGTAGTTCTGCAAAATGTCAACTTTGGGGAAACCTGGATAAAGCAGATGTGGGCCTCTACTTACTGTGTCTGTGACTGCATGGGAATCTGCAGTTACTTCAACCATTTCAAAGAACACAGCTACCATTCTCTCAACTGTAACGTGCCTTGGATAATAAGAAGCACTATTTAATAACAAGCTTAATTTAATAATTTAAGAGAAGAAATGCACTGCCTTATTACATCTATTTATAGACTTCAGGACAAGTTTTGACTTGGAAAATTTTAAAATGTGCAAAGGAAGGAGAAATTGCAAGTTAAATAAAAAACATGATCGTTTCTTGCCACTGCCTCACCCCAGTGTCCCTTTTCCTCCTCGTCCTGTTCTGTCTGCGATCCCCAAGGTTCTCATTAAGCCCAGTTGCCAAGAATTGGGAAAAGGAAAAATCTGTGGGAAAATGTAGTCCTACCTTCGCTAATTTAATTTGTTAGCTAATTTATTGTCTCTTTCCCGTCTCTGCCCAGTTGCAATCACCAGCTCATCTTAGAGCCCCCACATAGTGACTTGCGTAGTGTACACATTAAATATTTATTGAAGCTAATGAAAATATGTGAAAAGATGATTGCTGCTTAGAGTAATTCTTGAGTTATAGGAATAACTAACAGTGAAATATTCAGCATCTTGGTGGTTAGGCATGGAGATTTTTTTCTGGCCCTGTTCATAGGACCACAGAACTTCCTGCCCACTCTAATCTTCTCACATACAAAACTCATCCTTTCCCAAAAATATGTTACAAGTTTTATAAAAATAGCCTCAAAATCGTGAGGGAAATGAAATTGTCATTAACACAAATGTGATTTCTGATGGGTGTTCTAGATCTATCACCTGATGACTGATGATGAGAATTTTTTTGTTCTAAAATTCGCAAGCTTGCTGCTTCTGTCCTGGGAACCCCCTTTGGAGTGCTTTACCTGGTATAGTTGGGGTAATATATAAGAAGTTCTTCCTTTGGCTTCAAAATTCTCCTCTGCACGACTGCAGTGAACTTGAATTAATGTTTCTGGAAAATGCAATAAAGTTAACTCAGTATGTTAATTATGGGCAAACCAGTTTTTCATATTCTTGGAGTTGATGTAATGGAAAATTAGAAGTCGTTGCTTTACCATTTTCCATGAGTTTGTTCTTCAACTTGGATTAGATAGTAAGATAATGTTTTAAAATATCACACAAATGTAGTTTTTCTTGTGGTATATAGTGTTATTGAAGAAGAAAGAAGGAGGAGAAGAGATAGAGAAAGGGAGGGGGAGGAGAAGAAAGGAAGGATGAGAAAAGAGGAAAGGGATTTTCCTTGTGGTTCTTCTGCCATTAAGATTTTGGCATAAAATGGAGGCTTATTGTCCTTGAAGGGGGTGGTAGACATAGCACAGGACAAGATCATCATTTCTCAGCTCTAAATTCTAACTACTATTTAATAATCTCTTACTGTGACACTGATCTTGAAAGCCAGACTTTCAAGAAAAGAAAAGGTTTTTTCTTTAGTTGGTTTCTTAAATAACAGAAACCAAGCTTAAGAGAATTGCTATGTCTTAAGGATTTGTGTCTCCTCAAAATTTATATTGAAACCTAGTGCCCAATGTGTTAGTATTAGAGATGGGGTCTTTGGGAGGTGATTGGAAAGTGAGGGCAAAGCTCTCATAAATTGTAATAGTGCCCTTACAAGAGACCACCAGAGAAATGCTTTGCCTTCCATGATGTGAGGACACAGTGAGGAGCTGCTGTCTATGAACCAACAGATCCTTATCAGACACAGGATCTGTCACTCCTTGAAACTGGACTTTTCCTCCAGACCTGTGACAAATATATATTGTCTACCTACCACTCCGTCCATGGATTAAGACAACTGTTGGTCACAGAAAAGCTGTAGACTAGAAAGGATGAGGGCACAGTGAGAGTAAGAGAAGCGCTATACAAGAGAGAGAACAGCCTTGTGCTTTTGGGAGGTTACTCTGGACACGTTCCAAATAGTGCAAGGGTTGGGGGTGGTGCGGAAGTCAGGGGTGGTAGAAATACTCAGCTAGGATCGAGAGAAAGGAATACGGTGGTGTGACTGTTGAAGAGATTATGTCAACTTGAGGGAATCGCGAACCACACCTAGATTGGGAATTGAGAATTAGCCTGGACTAGAGTGTGAGTGATTTGTGAGCTGGCCAGTGAAAGAAGAGCACTCACCCAGATGTGGGAGGGCCAACTGCAACTCCAAGGGTATAAAAGGAAAGAAGAGGGAAGATTGTTATAGCTTCTTCCTCTGGGAAAGCTCTCGCCTTCACAATTGTCTACGGATTCTGACTTGCTACGCACTACAGATCGTCAGCACAGATTCGCTCCAGTCTCGACTTGCACCTTTCTGCCCATTGCTGCTCTTCAGTCACTGATCTTCAGGCTCCAGTCTTCACCATTGTTCTTCGAACAACCGAGATCTGCATCAGACTCTCACCTCACTGGCTATCCCGCAGTCCCGGACTGGAGATCTACTTCACAGCTGAGCAGCCATCTTGGACTATATCCTCTGGTTTGTAAGCCTTCCTAATAGATCCTTCTTGTTATAAAATCTGTAAATTCTGCCTTCTGAAAGAACCCAAACTAATATAAGTGGTGTAGGTGACTAGCTCACCTGGTACATCCTGGATGAATGCAAGCAACTTAGAGAAACTGCGACAGCACTATGCGTCCTTGTCCTTGATCAGGGAGAAGTACAATTAACAGAAGAGGAGAGTGTCACCTCAGCATCCTCATAGCCTTGCGTACTCCAGAAGGTAGTGGGAGTCCCTGGACCCGTGGTTTGGTCATAAACTCATTGAGGAAGCAGGTGTACTTGAGAAAGTCTGAGAAAGGGAGGCTGCAGGACTTGGAGGTCTTATAATCGTGGCAATGGCAAGGTCCATGACTGGTAGTAGGGGATGCCAGCACAGTGCCCAAAAGAGCAGCCCCATATCAGTGGACAGCAAGAGGGGTGCCAGGTGTTCAGTTGGGCAAGGCCATCTCAGTGATCAACAGGAAGACTAGGTCAGCTTCTCCACAACCGAAATATAGCTAGTCACCATGTTTGGGGGAAAAATCATTAATAGGAAGGAAACATTCTGAAAATGTAAGTGACCACCTGAAGTTAAAGCCAAGAAATGAAGATGTCTTTAGTTAGTTCCATCAGTAGGAATGTGAGCTCAAGAGCCAGAAATAAAATTATGTTTTTATTCACCCAGCTTATGAGTTTTCACACTGGTGTACTTTTCCAAAGCACATAGTTTTTCAAAGAAGAATGGAGGAAGAGGGTGTGGCAAATGCCATTGATGCCCACTTATATCCTCCCAGCACCTAGCATTTCTGTTTGCAAGCCTGCCAGCCAACTGCCAGCACCTACCACTCTTTGCCTGAGAGATTACTCTGGCAATTGAAACCTGTTGTGTCCCTGCTCCAGGAAGGTTGGAAGTCTTGGAGAATTAGCATCCTTCAGAGAGTAGCCTTCAGCCTATGATTGATGGAGGTCGGTAGATAAATACCCCAGCTCCCACATTCTGGTGGTGGGGTGACTCTGACGTGTGCTCCACAGTGTCTTCCATCTTTCTTTGGTAGGTTTAAGCTCTAGTGCCCGCAGTGGTAACTTGTGCCCTTCATTGGCTGCCTTCCCATTTCTTCTCTGCCTCAATCCCTCGCTCCAGTCTTGGTGTTTTCTGGGACCACTACCTGAATAAATGACATTGTATTCTTTTCTCCTGCTTCTGGGGGAAGTCAGACTAACTCAGGGGAACATATGAGTAGAAGAATGGCCTAGGATAGAGTTGGCAAGAGTTTCCTGTAACGAGCCACGAAGTAAATGTTTAGGCGTCGTGGGACACATGTGGGTCTTTGTTGCATATTGTTTTTTTCACAACCCTTTAAAAATGTAAACCTTGTTTTTAGTCTGAGGGTCATAAGAGAACAGACTGTAGGCCATACCACAGTTTGTCAACTCTAAGAGAAGGACCTATTCAAGACAAATATTTTAGAATCCAAGGGAAATTTTATAGCTCAACACCTAACATTGTGGTTTTCTATACCCACTTAGATCTGTTTCCATCTCGTTTTGTAAAGTGCTCGCTAGATGATGAGAGAAGCTGAGTAGTACCAAACTAGTGACAAACATTTTGGGATGTTACAAGGCCAAGATTGACAGAGTCAAGAAGTGACTATAGATGGGTATCCCTCTTGTGAAATTCAGACAGTAATGGCATAAAAAGCCTGAAATGAGTGACAGGGTAGAAAGAGGGGCAGTCATCAGCTAGCAAAAAGGTCTGAAAAGGGGGGTGGGCATAGATGCTTATTGATTCCCGAAATTCCATGTCTCTAATGTGTTATAGAACTTGAAATTCACGTATGAACAAAAACATGCAAGAAGAAAGCTAAAATTGCATAATATGGTTTTTACTTTTTTTTGAGACTGAGTCTCACTCTGTAGCTCAGGCTGGTCCTGAACTCACTGTGGAGCCCAGGCTGGCCTTAGACTTATAGAAATCCTCCTGCCTCAGCCTCCCGCATGCTGGGATTAAAGGCGTGCGCCACGGCACCCGGCTTATGTGGTGCTGGAGAATTGAACTAGGGTACTTAGCACTGGACTTGGCACTTGCTACACAAGCACTTTAACCACTGAGCCATTCCTACAGCCTCACATAGTACAAATTATAAATTTCTGAATCATGTACTCCTCAATGTATTGAAGTCTGAGACTCATTTTAGTTTTTTGATCATTGTATAATTTTTGATTTGTATGTTTTTAAGTCATTGCTGCCTTCTCGGTGCTCAATATTGTGCAAATTATGACTTTCAAATAATAAAGCATAATCTAAATTTTAGAAAGTAGTGCTGGTAAAGGAAGCAGAGCCAGGTACCCAGATGCATGTAGAGGTGGGGCTGATATGACAGACAAGAGAATGTAGCATCAGATCCCCCAGGGCTTCCAGAACTAGATCTTCAGTGTCTTAGCAGAAGAACTGACATCTCTGAGCCTCAGTTCCTTCATCTCCAAAATAAGGTTGATGGTGCTAGTAGAGATGATAGAGATATAGTGTATATCTAGTAGCATTGCTGTGACTTTTGCACAATTCTGTTAAGTGGCAGCTATAATTGGATCATAGCACCATCATGGGATATGATTTATTCATTTATTTCGATGTATATTGAGCACCAAGGACTAAGAAGTGTACTTGGTGTGAGGCACATAGAGAAAAGGGGAAAGGGATATTCTTAGGAGAAAGACCTATAAGAGGAAAGGCCTGGAGAAATGTAAGCATGAAATGTTTTCACAGAACTAAGTATAGCAAAACGTGGCCAGATTGTAAGTTAAGAGATGGGGAAGGCGAGAGCTGAGGAGTTCTGGGAAACAAGGTTGGGACTAAATTTTAAAGAGCTCTTAATCATTCCTAAGTCTAAGAAAGCTGGGTTTATTATATGACTGATGGAAAATTACTGGTTTGTCTTTATGTAGGTAAATAAAAATCAGATTAGAGTATTTTCATGTGTCTGGCGGAATGGATACTCTTTTGGTGATGGGGGAGATTGGTAACCTTGGAAGTAGGGAGATTATTTAGGAAGCCATTGTGGTATGTATCAATTAGTTTTTCTTACATAACTACCTCAAAACTTGATGCATAAGCCAGGCCTGGCGACGAAGGACTGCAATCTCAGCACTCTGGGATGGTTGGGCAGGAGAATCACAAATTTGAGCCTAGCTCAGGCAACCTAGTGACATAGCAAGATCCTGTTTCAAAGTCAAAAAAAAAAAAAAAAAGACAAACAAAAATAGGCTGAGAATGTAGCTTAGTACGAAGGCCCTGGGCTCAATCCTCAGTACAAAAAAACCTTAATGATTAAAGCAATAACTATTTGTTCACAATTCTATGAGCTGGCAATCTGGGCTGGCTCAGCTGTGTGGTACTTGTGATTCAAGCTCATGCAATTACAATCAGTGGCTGTATTGTTTGGGGCCTTCTGATCTACAGTGATGTCAGATATGATGACTTGTTTCTGCTTCATTGGGTCTCTCATCCTCCAGCGCACTAGCCTGAGTTTGTTCACATGGTAGCCAAGCAGGGTGCCAAAAGGGCGAGTACAAATGCATGAGATCTTTCGAGGCCCATGTTCCAACCTGGCAGAGCATCACTTCTACCTTATTCTTTTGGCCAACATAAGTCACAAGACCAGCTGGATTCAGGGGTAGGGAAACAGATTTTATCCGTTAATGGGAAGAACTGCAAATTCACATTGCAGCGGCTAAGAACAAAAAGAGGGGAATGATGCCAGCCAATTTTGTAAAGTATCTTGGGTACCATAGTGTAAGAAATGATACTTAAGACCTTACCCGAGGTAATGGCAGTGAAGAAGAGGGGTTTGATTTCAGAAAGGTGCTCTCCAGTTTCTACTTTGATGAGTACTGTCAGTCTTTCTAAGGCAAGAGATAAAGAGGAAGAATGCAGATTGGCAAGAGGAGAAGGTGTGGCACCTACTTTGGATGATGGCTAGAGATGCTACTGGAATAATCAGGTTCAGACGATGAGAACGTGGAGGCTTTCTTTCCCACTGCCTGCCTGATATGACTATCTACTGTTTTCAGGCTCTGAGACTGGCTCAGGGATATTGCCACCCATGGCTTATCTCCCCTACAAATCTGTGCTGCATGTTCCTCAGATAAGCTATATTCCACAGAAAGTTTTTCATTTCTCTCTAAAAGGCACCCAGTCAATTCCCCCAACTCTATTTAAAAAGGATGTTATTACTCTCTAGCCTAGTTGTCGTAGTTATCTATTACTGTCTGTGGCAGTTAGGATTGAGTGACAACTTGATTGTCTTTCGGGTCCACCCAAAGGATCAGTGAAGCACACTTCTGAGTGTACCTAAATGGGTCATGAAAGTGTGACCTTAGGTACGGTTTATGGCCCTGGCCCCTTTCTTGCTGGTGCTGCTCCCCTGCTCTGCTTCATGGCCACCATGAATTAAATAGCTTCACTCTGCAACACCTTTCCACCATAGTGATCCAGTCTTGGAGCCAGCCAGCTATGTACTGAATCCCCTGAAACTGTGAGACAAAATAAACATCTCCTTCTTTAAGTTATGGGTATCAGGTATTGTGTCCCAGTAATAGGAGAGGTGACTAAGGCACTGTGTAAGAAATTACCCATAAAACTTTGTTATGGAAAACAAACAGTAATTACACTCATAGATTTTGGAGTCAGGAATGTAGACAGGGTCCAGCCAAAGTGTTTATATCTGTTACAAAAAGAGGCCCCAGCTTGGAAACTCAGGCTACTGATGACTTGACAGCTGAGGACTGGAATCATTTGCTGGCTTGCTCACTAGTGA
This sequence comes from Ctenodactylus gundi, assembly GCA_004027205.1. Taxonomy (NCBI): domain Eukaryota; kingdom Metazoa; phylum Chordata; class Mammalia; order Rodentia; family Ctenodactylidae; genus Ctenodactylus; species Ctenodactylus gundi. The sequence goes on from PVKB01004518.1 coordinate 99,559, forward strand.
CTTAGCTAGTACGGTTACTGACTACAATTCTTACACAGGGCATCTCCATATAGTCTAAGCTTCCTTACAATAAGATGGCACAGTTTTAAGGATGAGCATCCCAAGAAAAAGAGAGCAGGATGAAAGAAAGACTTGCTTTTCCCATCCCATCTTGAAAGGACATATCGTGTGCTACTGTGGGCTATTTGTTGAAGCAGTCATGTAGGCCATTTTATTTTTGACAGAAAGAATAAACTCTACCTCTTAATGGGGGAATGGAAAGGTTCTGTAAAAGCATGTGGGGTTGAATATATTGTGCTGGCCTTTTTTGGGGGGTGGAAGTATTGTCTGTTTTGCAGGACTATTTCCTTTTGAAGTAGAAGACTAGAAACCATTAGGTTCCTGTCTTAGTTACTTTCTCATTGCTGGGACAAAATACCTGTTATACACAACTTCAAGGAGGAAATATTTATTTTTAGTTAATAGTTGGGAAGGTCTAAGTTCATTCATGTATGGCTGGGAATGGTGGAAACACATGGCAGTGTCCAGGGAGCTGCTCTCAGCATGCCACACAGGAAGCCAAGTGAAGGACGCAGGGTGGAACTAGCTGTATACCTCCAGGTCCTGTTCCAGCAATCCCCCACTGCGGGTCAGGCTCCTGTGTTCCACCCCTTACAGGTTAAGCCCCAGGGCTCTGCCCCTACTAGGTTATACACAAAGTAATGCACCATACGCTCATAATCTACTACATGCCCCTAATCCACCACATGCCTGTAATCCGCCCCTCCTGACCAGGCCCCACCTCTTAACAGCACATGGCTCCACAGCTATTCCACAATGTCCAGATATATGAGGCGTTTGGGGGATACTTTAGATCCAAGCTACAACAGTTCCTTCTTACGTGTTCAGTATCCAGCCTCTCATTTGATGGAATCTTATTCTACCTTCTTTCCCTTTGCATATTTTTCCAAAAAAAGAATTTCTTTTCTCTTCAGAGTCCGGTCTCCTCATACATCCCCATGATCCACGACTCTCTCTCCCAACCTGCCCAGGATCTTTGCTTTCCTGTACCTTTCCCTCAGCTCACAAGTTTTTGCATGCATTTCCTGTCCTCTGAAGCAAAGATACTGGCTACTCTTTATTTGGGATTACCTTCATAAGGATGCTTGGGTAGCAAACAGACTTGGAGGATAGGCGTAGCATCTTCCTCAAGAACAAAGTGCCAAGTGACCCACCCCCTCATATAATAAGAGCAACATTTCTCTCTGAAGCAAGAGGAAATCATGTCACTATCAACTGTAAAATATTCAGCTTTCCTAAACTCAAGTTTTCTCTTGTGTAATAACGCCCACTTATATACACAAGTGTCACCTGGCCCTCTTTGGATCACCTTATAGGAATTGGGGCTTGGTACAGGTGCAAAAATGCTGCTGCAGTGGCTAGTATTATCCTTTTGAGTAATAAACTGTCCTTCATCTATGATCTAGGAATCTCGTGTCTTCTACATCCATAAAAGTGCAAGGCTAGCTTGTTGGTTTGCAAATACGATAATATCTTAGGCTTTTTTCCCAATACTTGACCCCTACTGTACATCATGCCCTTTTATATACAGTAGATATCACCTTCACAATAATCCCATGGAGATATCAATTTTCTAGAAGAAGAAGTGTCTAAGACGTTAGACTTGCTCAAGAAAAGAGCAGGGTTTGTCTTTAAACTTAAGACCACCTGATTCCAGAGAGGTGCTTCTTTACACTCCTGTGCTAATTCTATGGCTGTATTCCCTCTTTGCTTCAGAGAAAAGATAAGCCTTCGTTACTTAATCACTGTTCAGTGTCCTAAAGGTTGTTCACCTACTGTTGAGGACAAAGCCATTCTAAGAATAGTCTTCTACTTGACTTGGGAAGCCTTTGGAGATTCAGGGCGATTTGAAGCAAAACTCTAACTTATCACTATATTTCATTTCTGTTATTGCAAAGTTATACATGGAATTTGAGATTCTGGCAGTTGGTGATTTTTTCTCAAGGAAAAGAAACATTAAGTCGTTTGTTCTTGGAAAAATAAATCTGTGTATGTGACTTGTATGCCCACATGTATATACAATAGAGCAATCTATTCAGGATTTATTTTTATAGAGAAGACTGCTATTATGCAAATATACAGAGAGCCACTATGTTTGAAAGACATTTTCTATAGGAAGAGCTAGGGATGGCAAGAAGGAGAAGGGAACAGAGAGAAAGGTTGAGAATTGCATAGACATAGAACGTATCATCTTTCCCTAGGCTCTTCTAAATGTCTTTTAAAGAAAGATTGTGTCATGGCTTGAAAATGTAATCAATATTTTAACTGCATGTCTAGAGTTAAGAGTTCCACATGCTAATGAATGTCTATTGTGGCTTCTTGGGCCACATTGCTGTAATTCCAAAGAACATCAGCATCTCCTTTTTAAAGAAACTGAGTAAAAATAACAACAAGATCTCAAGTCCCTCAGACCCAAATTCACCTTTAAATCCTTAGAATGATTTCCCTTCAGGCACTGGTGATTCTCAATCAGATTCACAACGGGGACATATCTACCCGCCACTCCACTCTCTGGGAGTGTGTGTGACTCCCAAGTGTCGAGAAAATAAAAGATGATCAGAGACTCATTAGCCTCAGACCAAAGTCTTGAATGCAAAAACAGCTGCTATGGCCTCCACAAGCTTTTCCATCCTCTCCAGCTTCCAAACTCAAGTCTGATTTCAGCACGTTCAACAGAGCACCCTGGTTTAATTAGCATAACTGTGGCTGTAAGAGCACATGGCAAATATTACGGTTTCCATGACCTCACTGATTCTGGAAAACACACTGATATTTCAGAACATATATGTATTCTTTCCTTGCGGGGTTAAGGGCAAATCTAATAACACACATAGGGCACCTCCTATGAACTTTCTCTGGTTACTGTTCTCCCCAGCCCCCACATACGGATTCTTATTCTTTTCCCCATAACTAAACTCAGTAATCCATTTAAATGAATTCAAGGTTAAGAAGCACAGGTATGGGCCACTTGTCAACACTCTAGTCAATAGACGTGGTTCATTGCCTCCTGCATCCCCTTTTGGGAAATGACCGTGCAGTGCCTCACCTAAGATGTATAGTTTTTTTGCCCCACTTCCCCCAACAACCCGAGGTGAGTAAGGAATGTTTTTTTTCTCCATGTAATTGCCATTCGGTGAGCTGATAAGGAGGAAGCAGAAACATGGGCTCCACTTTTAGCAGACTCTGCTGGTTCCTTCTGCATATGTTTTGAACAGTAGCTGTTCAGTGTTCTTACTGACTTCCAAATGGCAGTATGTATGTCTTTGTGCTTGATAGGCTTTTCTGGAACAGCAGGGTCTACTTTGGACCTATATGTGGCAGGCTTCAAGTGCCAAGGAATTAACACTCATAGACATAGCCTTCAATGACTCTTGGCCACTGGCATATAATACCTCAACTTCCTTTCCACTCAGGTGTGGTAAATTTGAGACCCATGTTTCTCACCTTTCCCTGTGCTTCTGTATGGGATCAATTTCCAGTGACCTATTGTGTGCAGATGGCTTGGTAATGTATTCCTTACTAGTCACCTTCCTTTTTCTGAGCCACTTTCCCACCCGCCTACTCATGTTCTCATCGCTTCCCAGGGAAACTGCTTGCACCCTCTTGTTGGGGGAAGATGAACTCAGATATCTACTAAAGGTCATATAAGGCCATTGAAGAAATTTCCATTAATCCATTAGCTGAAATGGCAAAGAAGTATGAGGAAAGTGTGTTGGCACCCTTTAGAGGCTTCAAGAGAGGAGGGAAACTGACAGGTAAGTTTCATATGGCCTCTGTTGGTCAGTTATCCTCAGAGCAACTCAAGCAGCCCCTGCTGAGTTCGGTAGTTTTAAGTGCTTGCTCAGCAGTCCCCCAGTCTTCTTGTCTACGTTCATGTCTCCCAGTAGGTAAAGTGAAGACTATTTCTGCTACAAAGAGCAGTCTTTATGCAAGGGATCTGGGTTTTCATCCCAATTCTTCCATGAATAGTGTAATTGAGCAAGCTTAAAAATTCTTTTTGCATTCTACCTGATTCTGAAGTCAGGGCAAAAATGCCTGTCGTGCTGGGTGATTCTTGCCAAACGTATTTTTTTCAGCACTGACTATGTGCTAGTGTTGTGCTAACTCAATGAGATTATAGTCACAAATAGTTAGGGTTTCTTCCCTCTTGACGGTCACAGCATAGATGGTGTTGATTGTGGAATCAGACAGCTACTTCCGCTATCTCTCTGACCTCACTAAACCTCCTCTCTTTGTGAAGTGGGACCAATTTCTTCACCAAGTTGTGAGAATTAATATCTATGATCAAAGTTAAGTACATAATAGAGTTCCCGGTTACAGAAAATACTCAGTTCGCAGGTAAGACACGAGAAGACTGTAATAGTTAACATTTATTGAATGCTTATGACATTCTAGGTGTTTCCTAAACATTTCAAATGCATAAACTCACTTAGACCACCTGGGAACTTTTAGAGGTACGCACTATTCTTTGCCATTTTTATCATCTCAATTTTATGAATAGAGGTATGAAGAAATTCCAGGGAACTTATCAAAAGTCACAGTGCTAATGTACAGAGCCAGAGTTCGAACTCACGTGGTCTGAAGACAGAATCCATACTCTTCTCCTTATGCCTTCCTTTCCCAAGGTGTGGCCCTTGAAGAACCTTCTTAGAGATGCAGAAACTTGGGCCCACAGTAGACCTTCTGCCCCAGAATATTCATTTTTGATGCAATGCTCATGTGAGTTGTATACACATTACAATTGGAACAGCTCTGCTCCATCCTATGACAATTGAAATTGTATGAGTTAAGGACTTCTGTAGCACTATATCAAAGGCATTGTTATGGTATGCATCGGGAATGTCCCCCAAAAGCCTCATGCATTTGGATGCCATGACATAATCTATATTCCACCTGGTGCTAAGAGATCGGGCCTGGTTGGAAGGGGCAGATCACTAGGTTTGACCCAGAAGGAACGGATCACTGGGACATGACTTGGGAGAATATACTCCAGCTCTGCCCTTCTTCACTCCCTTAGTTTCCTTTCCCACCACGCTGTGAACAGCTTCCCTCTGACTGGGCCTCTGCCATGTGCTTCCACCATTGCCAGCTGCTCGTGAATAGACTGAGACCTTCTGAAACTGAGCTCAAATAAACCTTTCCTCCATTAAGTTGTGGGTATCAGGTACTGTGTCCCAGCAATGAAAAAGTGACTAAGACCGGTGCTATTAGAACAAATGTCTCAGAAGGACTGGACTGAAGATAATTCAGTAAAATATAATTGTTTTTTCTGAAAGTGGTTGTATGTAGGTGCTTAATGAACACTAACAGACACATGCACACAAGACCATTGTGAGCGTGAGCATCCATCGAGCAGTGAGTGGTAAAGGCCTATCTTTCTTCCCAATCACAGCTTACCTAATGGATGCCACTAGCCTTAACTCATTGTGCATTTATCAGTGGCCATCAGGCATTATTGCTGACAGCCCTGTTTTCTCTCACCTTGATGATTCAGAAAGGATTTTGCATAGGCATAATTGTTTTGTTTTCTTCCCTTGGTCGTTGTCATGGTTACTCAGTTCATTTGCATCTTCAAGCTTCTTTCATATTAATGTGAAAGCCACTTAGAAGCATCTCCTTCGAGAAGAAAAAGTCATCCATGGAGGGTAAAGCAGAGTCCTAGTTCCCCAATGTCTGCATGATGGTTTTTAATAAAAGGTACTTTTAAAGTAAAAATAATTTTTAAGGTTCATCCTGAAATCATAATTCACTGGGAGGCTTTCTCTTCATTTTTTCCCATTTTATTGATAAGTATAAGTGCAATAAATAAAGTTTATGTTGATCTTGTGCACATACATATCATGGCAAAATAACAAACCCTTCCCCTCTCCCTTTGTGACCCTCCCTCTCCCCTCTCCCCTCTAGTTCCCATTATTCCCTACAGTAAGTTCAATGATATAGCTATGATCTGGGTTTCTCATATCAGAAAAACCACTTGATATTTCACCTTCCACTTCTGACTCACTTCACTAAGTATGATGGTCTCAGGTTGCCTTCATTTACCTATGAAACGGGAGGGTTTCTCTGTAGATCTGAGACTGGAGCTCTGTTTCTTAAACGTGCCCATGTCTCATTGGAAGAATGTGCTTTGGAGCAAAGAGGAAGTCGTCATTGGATGTTACTCAGTGCGGAGACTACAGGGGAAAGAATATTCCCCGCTGTAATTTCATTCTTCCCATTGCTCAGGAAGAAAAAGTTAATTCATTAAGCCTTTGTCTGGTGTAAGTCACAAAGGAACCGAGAAAGCTCCTTGGTCATCCCACACCTATCTACCCTAGTTCCCAGATGACTTTGTACCTTTCTATTTTGGTGGTTTGTAGCACCAAGCCATTTGAAAATGCAGTGGCTTAAAACACTATTTCATCACGTGTGATTCAGCCATTTTTTTTCATGATATCAGCTGGGACAGCAGCCACGGGGATGCTTGAGTGGACTAGATATCCAACATGACTTACTCACATGGCTGGCAGTTGATTCAGGCATTTGGTGGATAGCTTCAGTGGGAGGTTGACCAGAGGGTTTTTTTTTTTTTTCTGATTCCCCTCCATGTGGCCTGTCTGTATGGCTTGGATCTTTCTAAGTATGGTGACTGAATTTCAAAAGGGACTATTCCCAGGAAGGAAGTACTACATTGGTCAAGGCAAAGCATGGGTTCAAGGGGAGAAGCATAGGCTCTCCACTTCTTGATGAGCATATAGGGAAGGTAGGACTGTTGGGGAATCTTTATCTGATAGGAGACACAAACCACTTTATTAGTAAGGATTCTCTGGAGGAATGCAACCAATAGACTGTATATATAATTATAAAAGAAGATTTAGAACATTGGTCTAAATGATCAGAGGCTAGATATTTCCAAAATGGCTGTCTGTGGGCTGAAAAACTGGAGAAATCCGCATCTGCTCAATCCAAGCAGCTGGAAATCTCAGAACAAGAGGGACCAATGATGTAGCCTCAATGGGAGCCTGAAGGCCTAGAAGCTCTTGTGAGAATTGCTGGTGAGAATTCATGTTCAAAGGCTGAAGAAGCTGGAGTCTGATGGCAGCAGCAGAAACTGTACTCAAGTAAAAAGAATTGATCCTCTGCACAGGTGAGCTTGCCTCTTTTTCTGCTTTTTCTTCCGTCAGGGCCTCAGCCTGTTAGACAGTGCTCTGCTCATACTCAGTTCAGATCTTCCTCTCAGTTCATGGACTCACACGCCCTTGTCTGTGAACATGAGATAGACACACCCAGAAGCTCCCTTGACCAACTTTCTAGGCATCTCTTCTCTAGTGAACTTGACAACTAAGATTAACGATCACACCCCATTGGATCTTCTTCTGACTCAAAAGTTTCTACTAAGCTCAGGAATTCATATATAGTCACTAACAAAATTCCCTCTAACCTAAAAATCTTTTCAAATTTTATTCTTTATTGTCTTGTTTTATCTGATACCTGCTTTTCCTGGAGGACAAGCTTTTCCTGCCTCTTTCTGAGGTGCTAGTTCTTTTCTCCCCCATGCTACTCACGTCCTTGGTCTGGACAGTGAGGTGGGTGCCTTTCCATCCTGTTCATTTCTATTTTCCAAGACTATCCTCTCTTCCTCCTGCTAATGCCCCTCCCCCATCTTTGAAATTTAGGTCACATGACTCTGCCACTCACTGCTCCGCTTGATGCAGTCATCTGCTGACCCTATGTCAGTCTGTCCCCTTCGGTTAAGATTTAAGATCTTTTGCACTGTCTCTCTAACACGACTCCTGTCATGGTTCTTGGGAATTTCCATACCATGTCAATAATCTTTCCAATATCTGCCTCTATTCACCTTGACTTTCCTTTCTCCAGACATTTTTTCTTTCTCCACCTCATCTGCACGTTCTTATTTCTTAATCTCCCTCATAATCTGTCCTTCCAAGTCAGCAGATCCAAGAAGTTATTTTGATTCTATAAAAAGTGGAACTAAAACGGGACAAGATTATCCACAATACTCTTAATGCCTTTGTGATAAGTAGCACAATAGGGTTAGCCAGTTTATTTAAGCGGTGGCTAACACCAACAGCACTTTTACCACAAAAATGAAGAAACGTGCTAACTTCAGTGAGGCATAATATAGTGTGGGCTACAATGCTGTGAGGATCATGCTGCATTTATAATCAAAAGGGCTCAGTTTGAGGTCTTTGTTAATTGGGCATTGTGACATTAGGAAATTCACTCAATTTCTTTGAGTATCAATTTTCTTGTGTAAAACTAAGACACTTAGTTGTGTCTACAAGAAAGATTTTTTTTGAGATTTAAAACAAAGAATATATGTGATATTTATTTACAAACTACAAAATAAGGTGTCAGAATTTGGTCTGAAGAACGTTATAATAACCAGAGTTTTAACAAAAATTCCCCCAAATTTTAGAAAAAATAAAGATGCATTTGAAAGCTTTTCCTAGTATTCAGCATTGCTACTTTTATTTCATTTTTATTTTTTGAGACAGGATCTTGCTCTGTAGTCCAAGCTGCTCCTGAACTGACTATGAAGCCCATGCTGGCCTCAAACCCACAGCAATTCTCCTGTCTCAGCCTCCCAGAGCTGGAATTATAGGCATGTGTCTCCACGCCCAGTTCATGTGGTGCTGGGGAATTGAACTTAGGGCCCTGGGCAAGCTAGGCAAGCACTCTAACCACTGGGCTATTCTGCCAACCGTGCTTCAATTTGTAACAAAAAGTTTGTGAGCATTATAGAACCTTATAATGATATTTCTTTTAAGCTAATACTAAGAATTATTGCATACTAAGCACTGTGTGCTTGGTGCTGGGGAGATACTGATAGGCAAAACCCATGCAGTTTCTAACCTTACAGAGCTTTTGTCTGACCTAGTCAGCAACCACACAACAGAGACAAAAGCTAGAAATACGACACACTTAGCCTAGGAGGGCCTGTACTGGGCAGATCTGACCCAGTCAAGATGTGGAGAAGGCTTCGCTCAGGAGCTAAGTTCTGGGTGAACGTAGGAGTGAGGAGATGCAAAAGAGAGCTTTGTTCATTTCCGACTGCTGCTGTAAGAAATGACCAGTTTCTTCTCAATAATTGAGTTGTTTTAAAAACCACAAATATTTTTATCTTATAGTTTCGGACGTGACATTTCCTGAAATCAAGGTGTTGATAAGATTGTGTTCCTTCTGGAGGCTCATGGAGCGAATCCACTGCCTTGCCTTTTCCAAGTTGTAGAGGCCTCCTATGCTTCTAGAGGTCACCTTGGCTCATGGTCCGTTTCTTCACCTTCAAAGCCTATGATGTAGCATCTTTACATTTCTCTTCTGTCTCACTCCTGAGCCCATTGTCACAGGTCTAGTTCTGAGTCTGATTGTCCTGCCTCTCTCCCTTGTAAGGACACTGATTGCAACATGTCTGCCAAATAATCCAGGCTATTCTTCCCAGCTCAAAATCCTTACCACGTTTCCATCTTTGAAGTCTTTTTTTGCCACATAATGTAGTCTCTGCTAGTCTCTCTGTCACCCGAGGAGGAAAATTTTGAATGATCTCTCTGATATAAGAAACCCTGATCACAACTATCTCATGGAACTTAAAGTGAAAAACAAAGTGAACCAGGAGGGTTGGGTGGGGAAGGGTGGAGGGGTGGGGAGGTGGAGGGACAAAAGGAGAGTGGGAAAGTCCTTGTCACCTTGACAAGGTATGTAGGTGTACAAAATGCTCAACTTCATCGTAAACCTTAACTTTTCCACTTATACATATCAATAAAATGGGGGAAAAAAAGAGAAAAGAACACCAGGTGCAAAAGCTTTGGGGTTGGACAGTGCATCTCAAACAGAAAAGACTGAAACTGTATAAATATGGTTGCAGCCCAGAAACCAGAAATAAGGGGACATGGAAGGGGCTGGAGAGATAAGCTTGGACTAGATTACATAGGAGCTTTCAGATAATGTCAAATAATTTGCCTTGATCCTCTACGCCATGACAAAATACTGTAGCCTTTAAGTAGGGGAGTTGGCATGTTCCTATTTACAGTTGGAGGAGACAGTTTTGCTGTAGGGTGTGGAGAACACACCAGAGAGGCTATAATTTGGGGTAAAAATGGTGATAACTACATGATCTGGAAAGGGAGAGAAGTTGAAGCGTGGGAGAGAGAGATGGGAGTAAACCTAACAGGACTTGGAAATGCGCATCACAAAGCTTTACTAATGGGGAAGTGAAGGATGTCAAAAACGACTCTAGGTTCAGCCTTGCATCACCTGAATGAATGACAGTGACCTCAAGAGACAGGACCAAATTTGTTTTGGAGAGTCATGAGTTTGGTTGGGAACCGCTTGTTTTGGGGTACCCTTGAGCCCCCTACAAAGAAGTGTCAGGCCATCAGTAGGGGTCTAGTGTGGAGATGCAAATTTATGAACTCACTCCATAGAAGTGTGTATGGTACAGTGTAGGTACAATCTGGGGGTGAGCCAGAGTGCTAAGGGAAAAAACCTTATAATCTAATCACTTGGTAAGTACAAACTTACAAAGAGACAGGGAGCCCTAGGTAGTGAGAAAACCCGGAGGGCATTGTTTCCATAAAGCCAAAGGAGGTGACTTGTTTATTTGTTTATTCATTTATTATTTTTGTGGTACTGGGGAATTGAGCCAGAGCCTTCACACTGAGTTACATCCCCAGCCCTTGTTTTAGTTTTTGATTTTGAGACAGGGTCTTGCTAAGTCACTAAGTTGTCCAGGATGGGCTTGAACTTGCAATCCTCCTGGCTCGGTCTCCTAGAATGCTGGGATGACTGGCCTGTGCCACTTGGCCCAGCTAGGAAGTGAATATTTAGAAAACAGTGAGTGGTCCTCTGTGTCAAAGCTTTTATGAAGTCAAGTAAGAGAAGCACTGAGTATTTAATGAAATTGTCAAGTAAATTGCTCAAAATGTGGGACTGCCTATGTTTACATAATTCTCTTCTCTTTTTAGAAGAAACTGGCTCATATTAGAAATAAGTAAAAGAGTTAAATAAGTGAGATGGTGGGAAATAAGGAGATGTTGGAGAGGGAGGGGGAGGTAGAAGGGAGTGAATGGATGGGAATGGAGCAACAGAAGCAGAAGTGAGGAAGATGGCTTTGTATATGTACCAATTACTCAGCAAACAATAACTTTGGGGAGAAAAAAGAATAAAATAAGTTAACTAAGGCTGACTCACAGGAACTGGATGTGGGTTGAGCTGGTTTCTGATTTGGAAGCTGAGTCCTTGACCCGGGGTGGGCTCATGGTGCTATCTGAATCCAAAGGAGTTACAGGAAATGCAACAGTTTGTACGTAATTGGTACCCAGATATTGGTTTATCAGTTTCATGAACAATTCGTACATTTCTTCCTGATATATTTTAATCTTCCCACAGGAACTAGCAGTTTTTCCTCAAGGTCCTGATTCACAATCAAAACTCCCATCCTATTTATGTAAGTGTGCTTTTTAAAAACCACAGTAGCTTTCATATTCTCATGTGCCTGGGAGATTATTCTCCTACTGTGTATGCATGGTCATTTCCTTGTTAGGTGTGAAAATGTTTGAGCACAGGTCTGTGTAGACAAAGTGAAAAGTACTTTTTTTTAAACATGGAAGAGGATGTTTTTACTGTGGGAGAGATGACAGACAGGGCATCCGAAGTTTAAACTGCTGGCCTGGCTCTAAAAATTCCTCACAAAGCAACTTCCTTTACTTATCTTTCCTTTTTGAAAAATGGGCCCACGCCACTTACGGCAACTAAAGAAGACAAAGATAGACTTGGAAAAGTTAGTACATGAATACCTCGGCACATTAAGAATGGAGATCTGGCAGGCTTTTTACTTCTGTACAACAACAGGACCATGCACACAAGTGGACAGGTTGGGTAGAAGAAAGTTCACAGCAGTGCTACTGCCAGGAGCTTCAAACTGAAATTAAAAGCCTAAATATTCATTTAACTTCTGCTATGCAACAAATAATCTCAATATTAGCAGTTAAAACAACTCCTGCTTCCTCAGGTCAGCCACCACTAAGAGCTGAGAAAACCTTTAAAGCAGAGTTTCTCAACTGCAACAGAGCTGATGCTTTAGGCTGGATAAGTCTCTGTGGTCATATTTTATTATATTTTATTTCATTTTATTTTGTATTTTTAAAAAATTCATAATAGTCAAAAATTTGTTTGTCTTATATTTTAACAGACTACGTATATGTGATACAAAAATACAAAGACTCAAAAGAAAGAGTAGGCAGTAAAGGACTAATTCCTCTCTTACCTTTCTCTCAACATTGTTACTTCCTATCCCAGAAGGCAACCATGGCTACTGGTCTTTTGCATGTCTTTCTAGACATATTTTACATATATTTAGACAATGCATGTATCCATTAATAATAAAGTAATTTAGATGATGCTGAGCACTATTACTGCACAGTTGTGTATGTACTTAGATATACACAAATATATATGTTTACATGTATATATCGATATTATATACAAACATACATAAAACATTTCAAGATTACATATAGATATGTTCAATAACTGCTGAAAAATCTGACTTTTTAAAACAGTTGTCTAGAATCCCCGAGTAGAAATATGGCAAAATGTGTTAAACTGATCTTTTAGTGATATATATTTAGATTGTTTCTAATCTGTTGCTGTTACCAAAAAAACAAAAAACCTCAGTGAACAACCTAGTGCAAATATTCCCACCCCAATATATTTAATTGCATATGTTTGCCCAGTGTGGATTTCATTATATTTGGTTTCCTCTTTCATCCTGGAATGTCAGTGCTAGGATCACTGGGACTTTGAAGCCAGTAAAAGAAATAGAGCATTGGAACTTAACAGCAAGTGTACAATTGACTCAGAAGGAAAATTGAAAGAATTATCATACGTGGTAAGTACTGTGTCATCTGACTTCTCAGACCCCACATTCCTCTTCTAGAAACTTCTAGAGCTGGATGGGATCGGAGATGTTCTTCAGTGAATCTCTCCTCCATGTTTGCATGCATGAGGACAGTGGGATCTTGAGCTGCTTAAAAATAATAGAGCTCAGTTAGACTGACAAGCCAAGTTTTTCGAGTTCTAATTCTGTGTTCTTTGTAATATACTGTCACAGCGCGTTTCCTAACTCTAATATTTTGATACTAAGAAATGATTATTTAGAATACAAACTGACTGTATCCACCTCTGCCTTCCAAAGAGGTGGCGTAATTCGTAGCCATGAAGAACTGAGGCTCGGGGCCTTTTTTGTCACACAGATTGTGGAGGAAGGGAGAGGCTATTTCAAAACTTCTGCCAGTGAAAGTATTTGGCTCATTTTGTAACAACTTATGGACTAATGACATGGGATGATGGCTGCCCTTCTAGGAAGAGAGGTTGACAACGAAAAGACATTGCATAATACTGTGAGGGAAATGGGATTTCTGAAGCAATTCTGAGCTGATAGTCCCCAAACTGGACAATCAAGATTTAGAAGACAAATGACATGGCTAAACAAAATAAAGGGGCAGCATAGTTTATAAAGATAAATAGCTGGTATTAAGTTCTAAGCTCAACGCTTGAGCAAAGTCAGCTTCACACACAAATGTATTCAGCCAGTGGACATTTTTAGCTTTTGGCTCTATATACAAGCTAAGCTAAAGCAAAGATTTAAGAACAATGATAAAGGAGATACCAAGATCTGTGGGAACAGGAGCTTAAACTCAGAAGGGATTAGGGTAAAAGGCAGCTTTTTATCACTATATGAAAGCGTTTAGATACTATAAATTATTACTGCACAAAGTGAAAGGTGATGTTACTATTATTTAATGCCGTTTTCTTTTTTATGGGTAGGGAGTGAATGCAGAATAATTTAGGAATGTTTTGCTTCCTTTTAATGTGAACATAACGAACACTTCTTTAAATAAAAAATTTGTGTGAAAGAAGACAAGATGGATGTTCTAGGATTATTTCTTCAATTTTACCAGGAGAGTGCACTAGGTTGGCATCCTGGGCATCCTGGGACTTTCCTCACTTACTCTCCCTGAAATTCACAAGATGGCTGCTGTAGTTCTATGCAAACCATCCTTACAATACTTTAGAGCTCAAGTTAGGAAGACTAAGAAGAGAGAAAAAGCCTTCTCCTTGCATTGAAAAGGAATACTCCTTCCCAGGAGACTTTCCCTCTCTCCAGTCAGATTTAACTTTCATTCCATTCTTAGGTATAACGGGTGAGGGAAGAAGCTGAGAAGCAAGTATGCCCATCCATCACTTAATTAATTTATTCTAGAAAGCCTTTCCATGAGTGAAAAGCTGTTAATTTTTAAATTCCATTAATTTTAATGGGAAAACTTATAATGCATTCTATCCCTATCTAAGATATTCACCCAGTTTTCACAGATAAGAAAATGTAACATAAAATTATGTAAGAAATTAAGAACAACCTGAAAATAAACAAGAACAGTTTTTACGCAAAATAAAAGATAATGAAGAAAAATAATCTAAGGGATGGCGAAGGACACAGGGTAAGGAGGTCACTTTTTTGACAGATGAATTCTTTTGTCTACATTATTTGCTTCATCAGCTTTTCAGCTTTAGGTAAAGAGGTCATTGTTGTGTTGTGCTCTAACTACACTCAAATACAAAGTTATAGCCTGGAAATCTCCTTTAGGACAAAATGAAAGCTAATTAAAAGAGCACTTTGAAACATTTGAAGTTGTACACACAGAAAGACTAAGGAAATGTAGATAATGCCTCTTCATTTCCCCCATTTGGCATCTGTATGGAAAGCAGACCGTTCTGGGCTCATTCAACATGATACTCAATTCAAATTTGTTCCATATGATATGCTCTGACAAGTAAATGTATGTCAAGTAAAATTGGTCAGCATGACATAGCCTGAAACTGAAATGATGTCATATCACATCCTAGAGCATATTTGGTTGGTAGGTTTTGGGAATTATAAAAGTCAATGGATTGGGAAAAAGGGAATCATTGTTCAAAAAAAAGCAGTAAAAATTTTCAGGAGTCATTATGACAAAAATATAATTACCTGAATAGTCATTATGTGAGGTAAGTCTGTACCTGGGAAGGGGGAATAGAATCTTTGCAATTGGTTCATTGGTTCCTCATTAATCATAGTCACCCTTTGGGCCTGGGCACATTGCCAGTCCAAGCCAAATTACAGTCTCTTCTAAGAGACAGGAAGTGGCCATTGGGTAGACCACTAAGCATGTTTGCCACAAGATATCTCTTCCCTTCGGACTGCTTGAAAAAGGTGCATTATGCAAGAAGTTAGCAGGGGGTTGGTAATAGAACTTCTACATAATTTTAGCCACAGAATTATCAGGTCATTATGGTTCTTATAAATACTACACTGTCAAGTAACTGATGGCAGTTGTTTGTGTAAAGTCCTCAGAATCTCCAAGACAGGTGATAGCCATCCTCTATACTGAAGACATTGGGAATTTGGCAGTTCCCTCGAAACTGAAGATCTAGTTGTATCATTGTTCCTTTAGATGCCCAATATGGCATGTCCCCTTATCTCACCAGTGACCACCTCTCCTTGCCACCGACGAGTCTGAAGCACAGCTCAAATCGCTTTCTAGAGGATCAAACCTAGAACTTCCCTTGGATTTAGGTACTTTTAAATTGAACAATGAATGAATGACCCATTATGAACCATCTGATTGTAGGGTAGGTACTTTGCTCAGGTATTTTTTTAAATTCAGAACCAAGTCAGACATGACCATTTTCTCAAAGAGCTCATAGTTTAATAGAGATAACAAGACACAAACAGCAATTCTAAAACGTAGATAGTAGTATTGTGCCACAAAAGTGGAGCATATACATATTCCTGAGAAAAATAATAATATTCATTAATATCTATATAATTTTTATGTCTTTTGACCTAGTAATTTAATTATAGCTATTCTAGAGATCCTGGGACTCCTTGAAAATCCATACATGAATTTCTAGTGAATTCCCCTTAAAGTGAATGCAAAGTGTGTTTTTATGTTTGATTGCATGATTCTTGGGAGGGGATTCTTAATTGTTTTGTAATTCTTAAGTGAAAACCTTGCTTAATTTATGACTGTATTCTCACTTCTAGAATCTTATCTCAAGGAATGACCAGACAAAAAGAAAAAGATTTACATAAGGATATTTATCACAGCATTATTATAATAGTATAAAATGGTAAACAACTCCACAAACAATTGAAAATTAACTACAGTACATCTGCACAATGGAATTTATGTTTCTATTGAAATAAGACATCAAAAAATTAACAACATGAAAATATTCTTATGATAAAATGCTAAGCAAAAGACCCCCCAGACTGTATCCAGGGTATGCTCATAATTATGCTTTAAAAGTCGTTGAAGCTTCTAAGGGGATAACACAAGAAAATGTTAACAATGATTATGTTGGTGTGTTGAGAGATTAACAGTGAGCTTTTAAAATCTATACCGCGTTTTCTATAATGAGCATGGATCACATCACATATGAGAAAAAAATTAAAATTATGTGAAAACTAGCAGAGATAAAATATCATGACCTTTATGCAGTACAATGCATCTTTTATTTGGGAAACCAGACCAACCTCTTAGAAGAGGTGACCTTATGAATGGTCTGGGAGAGGGCAGTCACGGGGGATGGTCCAAGATGTCAAGAGCGGAAGGGGAGTGCCCCATGTAGAGATTGAGATGTAGCGATGACCATAATCCCTCTTCCCAGAAGACCTGGTTCAGGGATGAATGGCTCTTTCTCAGGCAGACGGCAATTTTGGAGTATGGGCCAGCTTCCAGGGCCTCTTAAAACTCCTGAGATGTGTGGCCTGTGCTGTCCAGAGTCCCTCCCCATTCTATGATAGGGAGTTCAACATGAGGTTACACTGAATAAATTATAGAAGGGTAAGAGTAATCAAAATGTTTGACAGATGGATTTTTTTAGAGATTAGCTAAAAATTTTGAGAGTGGCGTTGTGAGATTTAGGAAGGAAGAGTGAGAGAGCAAAAAATATATTACTTTGTGACTTAAATTGTTTTGAAGCCAGATGTCTTAGTGTGAAGCTGTACTTTTTAATCCCTTTCATACCCAGAGGAAAACAAAAGCTAGTAACAGATTGATTAATGCCATATGGTGTAAGATTACACTGCATAATGTTTATTAGTACAATTTATTATTCTACATTAACTTTAACAAGACAATAACTTTCAAGGAACTGATTATGTGTTTTGCCCCATCAATTCATTTGAAGAGTAATACTTATGATATTAAAAGAGAAAAACTACTATTTGTATGAATTAATTATTTTTATAACAAAGGAAAAATATTAGAAATTCACTTGCATAAGAACTTAAGGGTGCTTAAATATAGTACATGAAAAAAGTGTGTTATTGTCATGAAAAAAGTTATAGGTTTAACAGTGCTTCAGACAGTTAAGATCATTAATGGAAACTTTCTTCAATTCTTGCAACATCCTAATTTCTTAAAAGTTAGGGACAGATTTTCTTCACCTTCATTCCGTAAGCACTTCAATGATTTTGGAAGTATTTAATCTTCTGAATTAAAACCTTTTCTTCTTGAAATGTCAGAATGTTTCCTGACTTTCTGACCAAAACATGGCTGACATTTTCCTTGTAATCCTTGTGTTGGCTATTATAAAATTGATTAAACAAATGAAATGCATGTTAAACTACTATCTTATGTCCCTCTAAGTATAATATGTACTATATGTATGTGCAATATTTTTACATATAAAAATTCCACAGTCTCTTCCAACTATCCTCTTTATTTTTATAATCTCTAGTATATGCTTTTTACACAAAATGATCTACAGGAGTAGTTCCTTAAATAATGTTATAAAAGTAGGAAAGTAAAAAGAAAATCTTATCACTTTTAAATATCTGTTTAGCTTGGAGATATAATGTGTGTGTGTGTGTGTGTGTGTGTGTGTGTGTTACAAGAAAGTACATGAATCAGTTTATAAATTAGAATGCACACTTTCTGTCAAGTAAGTCAAGGTTGGAACTATTTATTTGAGGAGACATAATCAACATTGTTTTGGAAAAAAATGTGCCCATATTGTGTACTAACATTCACAGTGATCAAGGGAGTGTAGTATGTATGTGCCTATATATAATTCATATGTATACATCTGTGTGTCTATTGTCTATATAATCAAATATATGTGGGGTGTGATTTTATTCTTGTAGAGATATGGGAATGTAATTGAAACAATATCTCTGGCAACTTTAAGCGCTTTACATCTTCTCTCTTGTGTCCTCGAAATCATTTCATTTTATCCCAGAAAAAAAAAGAAATAGGGAGTCCAGGACCAGCCAGCTGCCAGAGTCTTTGTGTAGGTCACTACTTCCAATTGCAACAAGAGACTGTTTACTGGTGCCCTCCCACTATGCCCACCCCATTGCAATATGACTTTGCAACATTTCTCGTCAAGATGCTGAATCAATTTCTTCACTTGAAGTTGAGCTTGATCATGTGACTTTCTTTCACCAGTGGGTATCAGAAAACATAACGGAAACAGACTCTTGAGAAGAGCTTTGGCACTGCATTTGTCTTCTCTTGATGCTTTTGGTAAACCTGCGAATTCCCCTCTATTAATATAATTGAGCCCATCTGAATGTAGGGCTCAATTACCCACAGTATCCCAAGCACTAGACAGCACCAACTGACATCTAGCACCAAGCTGCCAATGTGTAAGTCAGGCCATATAGCCAACCAGGTTCCTCTAGGTGACTGTGTTTGTATGCATAATTCTAGATGTGACCACCAGAAGAGTCATCCAGCTAATCGAAGACCCAACTGTTGATCCTAGACTCATAAGCCAATACTTTAAGCTACTAAGTTGATTTGAGCTATGAAGTTTTGAAATAGTAAGGATTAGGCCATGTATTTAAATTGTGAACCTTGTTCTGAAATGGAGACTGCCTTCCCCAGTCAGGTAAAATGAAAAGAAGAAGAAGAAGACGACGACGACAACAACGACGACGACGACTACGGTGACAGTAGCCAACAACAATTTATGACCTTTGCCTTAAAGGAAAGAAAACAAGAAAAGCAATGAAAACCTCTTTTTTCCCTTACTAATTAGAGAACTCTGACAAATGAGTAGCTCAATTACCATCAAAACTCAAAGAAATGAAAATGACTGCTTCATTGAGAAATTGAAGAAAATAAAAGCCAGAGCATACATTCTTTCCTTTTGAAGACCTGCAGAATTTTGCCCGAGAATAGTCTCTCCAGAGGCCTTGCCATGAGCTCTTGGCACTTGCTCCCCACCCTACTTTTTTCAAGTTTAGTTATCATTCACTTCACCATAGACCAGGCCCATGGAATTGTTTTGCTTTGTTCACTAGGTTGTGTTTCTCTGCCAGTGATAAGTGACAGACAAAATAGAAGAAAAACCCATCTTAAGAATTATATGGCCGAAGATCTTCTACAACCAAATGGTCACTTTATTGAAGTAAACACAGCAGTCTTTCTACACGAGGAACTAGTTACCTTGGGTTATTCCAAAAAAGAAAGAAGACCACGCCAGGTGTCAGGTGAGAGGAAGGGGCATAGCTGCCTTCTACCACAGCCTGGGGCCCTGCTGCATTTTCACATGATCACCAGTGTAACTTCCATGGTCAAGGTTGACACATTTTTTTATGTCCCTTTACCCACACCTTGTCCTGGTTTTCTAGAACGTAAGAACCCAAGGTTTTATTCTGAATTCTTCAAGGTTGTTTAGTACTGGGTCAACTCAAAAGGTGAGAGTAAAAATGCCCTTGATAGTACTTAGAGACTAAGAGCTGGCCCAGAGATGTATCTCAGAGTGGACCACCATTTGTGGTGCCCTACAAGTAACTAGACTCAGAAAGAACCTGTTTCCACCCTACAACTCCATTGAGTGGGTTTTGAAACTCACTGAAAACCAACTTTGTCATGGGAGATTGAAGTTGAAGGCTGAGTTAAAGGTAGACAGGTGTTAGGTGGATTAATTTCCAGCCACTCACATCACAATGGAACTTCACAATATATTAAAGAGCCACAGACAAGGTTGGCAGTAAATTTGCACCTTGATAAAATGGGAACACTTGACACTGATTGCATCCTTGCCTGGAATTCTGACACAGCCCTTGTAAGTATTTAATTCTTACTTTGCCTACATTTCAGTCTCCTAAGGAAATCTTGGCACCTTGAGGTAAGGAAACATGGACTTTTGCTTATCTGAACGTTCCACTTTGCTGAACACAGTGTAAGGTACATGGCAAGGTAGCATATTTACCTGTCTTGCTGTAGTATCTCCAGTACCTGGGAGAATAGCTGGCACACGAGAGGCACTCAGTATGTATTGGGTGAATGAATGTGGTACCAGATACCTTATAACAGCTGTTGAATGAAGGGGTGAGCTGATTAATAAATACGTGAGGCTGGATAAAGTCTTGCAATCTGGCTCTGGTTTGCTTGAAGAACCCAGGGTTACGCATGTGACTGGAATACAGTTGACAAGAAGGGCGACTAAAAACATACTTACGTTTGCATCGTTCGTTTTCAGAAGCAGGTGTCTTTTGCTGCCTTGATTTCTCCCGGCTTGCTGAGGATTATTCACCTGCATATTAGAAGCCACTTCATTTATTTTCAGTTCATTTCATTCTTTTGCTCAGCTTCTCTGCCTTAGGGTTTTGTTTCCCACTAATGGGGCTTACTGTCTCTCGGCTCAATGTGACAATGCTCTGAAGACCTTGGATCGGTTTCTATGGTTACTTCTTCTGGAATTCTCTCTTTGGAAATCGTGTTCTTTCCTTACCTTTGACTTCCATCACAGAAATTTAAATATACAACTTAGGGTTCTCGAGAGTGTTAACACTCCCTAGAAATATTTAAAACCACAGAGAAGAGAAATCGAGGACTTCACATTCTTTTGCTTCTGTTATATGTGGACTATGCATGAATGATTTGATGTTAAAACACTCTGGAGAAGAGACATCCAGAGATTTCTCCTACACAAAATACATCTCCCCAGATTGCTAAAGTCAGTCTTCTTATTCCAACTGGATTCATATCATGAAAAATAGGCACTGACACCAAAATCAAAGGTTTTCCTTTTTAAAAAGAATGAATCCTTTTGCAAAAATTATTCCTGATATGTCTTGCCTTAAAGTGCCTTAAAGTATTAGTGACTAAGAAGAAAATCAGAAAAGAGTAAGGCTAATGGCAGCTGGGAGGGAAAGTTGGTCTTCTTTTAGAAAAACTTCAAAACTGAGCAGATTTCTGAATTAAATAACTTTTAAATTTCCTTTTACCCTTTTACCTTCTGAGATTATCATCTAAGGTCTAAACAATGAGAAACTGCTAGGGAATCACATTCCAGATTCACATTGGGTACACCTGGGTGCACTTGTGGCTCCCAATGTACGTAAAATAAATTTACCAGCTATACCGGCAGTAATACGAAAACACCCCTTGGGGAATGCCACCTTCATTCTGACTCTCTTCTACTGGTTTATCCAGTCAGGTCTGTAAGTTTATGTTTCTCCTACTGAGCCCCTTTTTCTTTCTTTAACTAGTTCCTACCAAAGACTCTTCCCAGCTTTCAAAGGCCCAACAAGCAAAACTGGAGGAAACCAGGCCTCGCTCCTTCCCATGGAGGTCAGTGCACTTGGCTTCTCTTCAGATCCCATGCACCCTTAGGGGTCACACAGAAGTGGGCTTGGTTCTGAAAAGAGAGTTGGGCAGTCAGGCCTATACTGAGTTTACTTCTTTTGCCTAAATTTCAAGGGGTTCCACTGGATCTCTTTGTGGATTTTCTTTTCTTTTCAGATCTTTACAGGTCTCATTGAAGGCCTGTCCTGGTAGTGTGGGCCCATCCCTGGGCCACTTAGATATACTCAGAGTGGCAGAATCCATAGTGAGTCAGTGTCCGGCAGTATGTTGGTAGGCATTATTGTGCAGTTGCTAGAAGTGTAGACTCTGAAACCAGGTTACTTGGGCTCCTACCTTGCTTCCTTGCTTGCTAGCTAAGTAATCTTGGGCAAATTGCTTAAGCTGTCTGTGTCTTTGTTTCATCATCTATAAATTGGAGATGATTATAATAATAATAATGCCTGCCTGTTCTTAGTGTCAAATTAGTTAATCATGTTAAGCACTTAGAATGGTGTGTGGCACATAGTAAGAACGCCCAAAATGGTGTCTAATGTAATTATCCACATCAAAGCTTCTTTTCTTTGTGGGATGAATACTGGCCTAAGTCCTACTTCTGCTGCTTTGGAGCTGTGAAATCTTACAGCAACTCACATATTACAACTTTCCTGGTGTGCACAGCCACAACTGAAGCTGAACCTCAGTTTTCCCAGGGTGCTGAGGAAGGTTAAATGGGCTAGTGGGCATGTGGGTACCTTGCTCTGGTTTGGATCTTGTTGTGGTTAGGCTCTGGAGTGTCCCCCAAAAGTCTCATGTATTTTAATGGAACCATGTGATGTTGGTGGATTGGGGTCTAGTCTGGAGGGGTGGATTACAGTGAAGACTAAAGGTGTGTGAGTTAGTTTTAACGGTGTGTAGTGGCCACACCTGGATGCAGGAGGGACTGATTACTGGGCGGAGACCTGAAAGGATACATAAGCTGCACCTGCCTTCCTGGAGGACGGGGACTAGTCTCAACTAGCCTCAGGGCGTCTTCCTGTTTGTCCCGGAAAGCTGCCTCCACCTCTGTCTCTGCCATGTACTTCTATTGTTATTGTTGCCAGCCACCCCTGAATGGACTGTGACCTTTGAGACTGTGAGCTAAAATAAACCTTTCCTTTCCTGAGTTTGCGGGTGTTGGGTATTGAGTCACAGCAACAAAACAGTAACTAAGACAGATCTGGAATGTTCCCCCCAAAGGTGTGGGAGGTTAATTGGAGCAAGTGAATTAAGCTATTGATTTCATGTGTGTTGTAGAGGCAGGGCCTGGTTGAGAAGTGAAGACCACCGAGAGTGTGTCCTAGAAGGACACATTCGTAGCCCTGGCTGCTCCCTAATTTCTCCGCTTCCCGTTGTGATGCCACGTGCAGCTGATCTCCAGCGGGATCCTCTCTGCCAGACTCTTCCGTCCTTGCGAGCTGACTACGCAGGGACTGAGACCTCTGAACTGTGACCTAAACAAAAAAGCCCCTTTCCTCCCTTAAGTTGTGGGCGTTGGATATTGTGTTCCAGCAACGAGAAGGTAAGACACACCTGAAAACCAACCCTTCTTGTGCTTTGTGAGCACGTCTGGTTGACATAAGACATCTTTTTCTCTCTTCTTTGATTCCTTTTTCCCTTTTCTGACACTCAGTTCTTGATGTTCTCATCCCTCATTTCTTAAAAACTTTAATATCTTAAAACTCTTATTTTGCCAAATTGCTAAATATGAAAAAAAAAAAAAAAAAAACAAGGGCTAAATAACTGAAAAAAAAAAAAAAAACCGGTGTGGCTTCCGTCTTCCAGGCTCCCCTCCTCTGGTGGCAGATAGAGTGTCTAAAGGCAGGAGCCCTGTAGGTTTTGTCCTTCCAGGACTCAGTAACTCCAGCTAGGCCTGCGTCAGTGGGCACCTAGCATAGGGCTCCTGTTTCCTCACCACTCAATGGCCACCCATCCTGCTCATCTGCTTTGTTACTACTACTACCTGAGGGACTGCCACTGGGACTCCCTATGGTTCAGAGCTGTTACAGCGATAATATAACAGCTCCTCTATGAGGGATCATAATTGACACTGGTGCTTGCGAGTAACAGCCATTCATCACCCCCCCCCCCATATCAGTTGGTTTTTACTGCGTATCAAGTGACTTAAAACGACATGCTACTTGCTTTATTTACAGGGTTGGCAATGTGGGATGGGCTCAGTGGGGTGGTTTGACTCTTGTCTCAGTTGGACTCACTCATGTGTCCACAGTCAGCTGCTGCCCAGACCCAGGCTCTGCCTACTTCTACAGATTGGCTGGGTGCTGGAGGTTGGGACCATGGTGGTGACTAGATCTTTCCTCATTATTCATTAGGCTGCCTCAGACTACTTGATATAGAGGTGGTGGCAGGGGCTTCAGGAGCAGTGATTAAGATCCGATATGTATTTTCAAGTCTCTGCTTCTGTCACAATTGCTACTGGTCCTTTCGTTAGAGAAAACCACACAACTAAGCTCAGGCTCATAGGTAAGGACCATCCAAGGGCTGGATATAGAGGTATGAAAAAATTGAAGGCCACTGCTGTAACGTTCTTACATACTACTCACAATATGGGACTCTGAACCTGGTTTTCAACTCTCTCTTACACACTTTCCCCCCTTACCGCTTAAGGCCCTCATAAAAAAATAAGGACATATGGTGTGGTATTTCTAGATTCACAAATTGAAAATGAATTCCTCAAAATACTATTGTTTATGTTTGCCTTCTATTGAATGCCTTCAAATGTAACTATCTCCTTTAAGAAAGTCCTGGCTCTGAAAACAAGTACATTAGCAATGGTTTTTAATGTCTTTATTTTGGAATGTGACGGGTAGTCACAATCTCTTTTCAGAATCTGAAGAAAGTTGAGTGCCTTTTCCTCAGTGAATTTCACATTTACATAAAGATACAATACAGTGCTTATAATTTCATGGGATTCCCAGCTTCTCTGAAGCCAAATCCCAATTAAAGAATCTTTTATCAGAGGAAGAATATATACTTTTATAAAAGAATTCTTTTAAACCCAAATAGATTTGCCATAGGTTTGTTTATTTAAAGAAAATCATCTTGCTTAAAGTGACTTACAAACTACCATTAACTCCAAGAATATTTTCAAAAACATACGGTTTTGATAGCTTGCTCTTCAGTGTAGGAAAAATTTGATTTCTCCTAGACTTTTCTGGAATTTCACTAATTAAAGGGCAGATGGGCTCATTTGTATGTATTCTTGTGTCTGTCCAGGCTGTTTTGTACAAATATTACATGTGTCATGATGCTAATAATAAAGAATGTGGCCAAGGCCAGTGAAAGTACATGATGGAGCTCAGTGGCTCAGCATTCGCCTGGTACATGTGGAGGATTCAGTCCCTAGCATAGGGGGCGAATATTTGTGAGCAGATCATCTGCACATTAAAATTATTTAATAGATTTCTTTCTAGAAAAATCTAAGTTGCAAAGTCTAAGGTCTTTATCGTAACATTGAAGGGTGATTTAACTGCAGGTGACAGATGACCCAAGTAAAATGGGCTTAAATCATTAGACTGACTGTAGGGTGGACCAAGTGGCTTGATGATGTGGTGGATCCAGTTACACTTCTTTAATCTCTCATATTTCCATCATGGTTCCAATGTGATTACAGTAATTCTGGATGTTACATGCAGATGACAATTTCCAGAGGCAGAAGGAACAAAGAAACCTGTGCCAGATTTTTCCAATGACCTCTATTATACATTTCCTCTATTTGCGAGAATCTGACAAATATAAATTAGTCACTTGCAAGGGAAAAGTTAATACCCTGATTAGTATTGACCAAACGGATGTCCTCCTCCTTGGTTCTAAGGAGATACTTAGCCATCACTGGAGGACAAGACTTCTTGGAGAAGAGTAAGAAAACAATCAACGTGTTCTTGGCAAGAAGGAGACAGAATGGCCATTGGGTGGGCAATCCAGATGTGTCGTTCAGAGTGCGCTTTGACTTAGTACTTATTTTGAAGTGTGAGGAGAGAAGGGAATGCTTTTGCTAACATAAATATAGGAGAAGTGACTTCTGAACTATATTACAGAAGTGAACTCCTGAGCAATTGATTTAAAAGGTGATGGTTAACCTAAATGGGGAAACCAAGAATAATGGCTGAAAGATGAGAAAGTGGAACAAAGGACCATGAGTCAAAGAGGGGAATGATACAGGCTGCGAGGCAGAAGGTGAATAAAGTGTGCAGGAAAGAGGGTAGGAAAAAGGCATAGGGTTGAATAAAAACACGATTATAAAGAAAGAGAATGGCAGGTGCCTTGTATGTACTCATCAAAATGGCGTGAGAGAGACTTTGAAGGGATGTGAGATGGGGCGTGGGTGAGAGTGGGGCCAGCATATTGAGCAGCTCCTCTGTGGGCTGACACAGGCTAGCTACTTAGAGCAGATTCTGGGATGCCCTTCTTGTAGCCTATGGTACTTTCAGGAAGCTCTGGCCCTCTTTCAACTGTTATTGTTGATGTCTGGATGCCTGAAGGCTCATTCCTGACCTCTCCCACCTGCATGACTGTGTGAGGGTGGAAGAATTAACACCCTCTTAACTTTCTTAGAGTACCCCTCAATTAATGGCTCCTAAGATTTGGTATATGAATAGCATAGTTCCTTGAATTATTGTTTGGGATTATTCTGAGCTACAAGTGTGACACTATTTCCCAGAGTTTTTCCTGCAGGATGAAACTGGTTGCTCATTACGGTAGTGAGCTACAATGCACCACTTGTATTAACTGGTTGACTGCCCCCTTTTCTCTGCTTGGCTTATCCCACCACTCTTGTTCGCACTTCCACGATAAAATAGCTGCATGCTAAAGCCTGGTCCCATGGCCTTCTTTGTACACAGTTTATTGCCCAATCATAATGACCCTAAGGATAGTAGGCATTACAAGTGCCAATTGGCAAGATAATAGACTCAGTCGGGTTGCTGTGGTTTGAATATGGCTAAAACATGTACCCCAAGGGTTTATGTGTTAGAAACTTGGTCCCCAGTGTGAGAATGTTTTGGAGGTGGTGGGAGCTTTAAGAGGTGGGGCCTAGTGAGAGGTGGTTACGTCATGGGGTGGGGGGTGCTGCCCACAAGAATTTACCAAGCTGTTACATGCAAAGTTTTAGTTACTTTTCATGAGAGCAGGTTGTTGTAAAAAAAAAACAAGACTGATCCTCCCTACTCTGTGGCTTCCTGCATTGCCACACAATCTCTCTTCACATGGACTTCCATCGTGGTATCGTCCACCATCATGCCATCTACCATGGGATAATGGAGGCTCCCTCACCAGAGCTGGTGCTATACTGCTTAGATTTTCAATTTCCACTACCCTGTGCTAAATAAATCTATAAATTATCCAGATCTAGATATTTTGTGATTGCAGTGGGAAACAGACTAATGCATAGGTTAAGTGACCTTCTCAAGCCCAAGTAATTGATAAACTGCAAAGCTCAGATTGAAACATGAGTCTGCCTGATGGAAGCTTGTGCTCTTTCTCTGATTATAATTTGTATTTCAGTAATACTGAACAAGGTACTAGTGCAAATACTGGAGGACCTGGGGAAAGCCAAGCACTATGAGGCTGCCATTTCATATGTCTAGTCTGTCCTAAGCAGCATCTGTTCACCTTAGAATTTTCACCCAGCAACATCTGTTCACTTTAGAATTTTCACCCAGCAGACATTTCTAGGCTAAAGCTAAAAAAATGCAAATTATCTGCTTGTGAACATGGTAAGTTGAATCAGTTGAAGATTGTCCCCCACAATAAGTCAGGGGATTCATAGAAAAACATGGATTCTGGTGTCAGGTTATAGTCTGAACTCGAACTGATATGAGAACTCAGAAACCGATCAATCATGGTTTAGAGCTATAACCACATAAGAACTTTCCAGGCAAGAACAGGGCATATGATTTACTTTGTACATGTGGCTGAGCTACGGAGACAGTATGATGAATTAGGAGATGGATTTCGGAGTCAGACACTCCTGGACCAGAATCTTACTCTGGCAGTTCCCTTCCTCAAGGGATTGAATCTCTGTTTTTGAGTTTCAGTTGTAGCGTACTGATTAATGTATTCATTGACTGGTTTTTGGCTCATCTCTGTGTCACTATGACCATGTTGTTTAATTTTCTTAGGCCTATGACTTTCACATCATGCCTTTATCATATGATTGCCACGAGGATTAAAACAGCTCATGTGTACAGACTGGTCTGTGTATAATAGGCGTTCAAATGAGAACACAATTGTTACTATATTGATCCATTTTTTCAACCTGTAAGCTCTGTCCCTGCAGTCCCAGTTCCTCCACTAGGTGGCAGAATATCAACATTCATCATCTGAGGAAGGCATGTCTCTTCGAAAAAGTAAAATAAGTAAATTAGAGACCCCGAGGGACTATGGTCAGTGTGACATGAGAAGGGCAAACCTATGATTAAAAACTAACCCAAATAAAGAAAGCAGTGCCCTGAAATTCCAGCCTCGGTCAGATCGGTGTCTGATTCAATGCTTTGAAAAGCAGAGATTGTTGGATGAATTCCCAAAGCAACACAGGGAACCAGTTTGAGAGAAGCAGGTGGAGTCTGTTTGCAAGAAATTACTGGGTGCCATTTTCCCATGCCTGGGGTAATCGTAAGTCATAGGAGATGAATAGGAGGTGGGGGATGGCAAAGAGCCATGGAAAACCCAAACAATCGCCTGAACGAAGTAGAACATGGTAAAGGTCACTGTGATCAGTGGGCAGATTTGGGACAAAATCTTCCAGAATTATTTGGTAGTCCATTTGGTAAGATGTTTACTACTGTTAGATAAACCATGCCAGCTGAGGATTCATCAACTGTATGGTGAAGGATGGGCCACTTATCCATTGTCTTTCATCCCTAATTGGTTGAGGATTCACTCTGGAATATTAACGCTATCATACATACAAAAAGTTCGGTGCAAACATTTCAAGTAGGAACATTTTGGCATGTTTGAAACTTTCTAACACGTCTGCTGATGAACTCAGGTGGGCAGGGAGCTGTAGGGCCGGGGCATTCACAACACCTGCCTCCACCGTTGCGTATATACCAACCACCTGGGAATCTTGTTAAACTGCAGATTCTCATCACATAGATTGGGTGGAACCTGAAATTCTGCATTTCAATCAAGCTCCTGGAGGCTGTTGATGCCACTAATCCATGGACCATATTTTGAGAGGTGAGAACTCCACTGTTCTTCAAACCAGGCTTGTTATCTGTTTCATAATCCTCCATCAGTATTCACCCTAAGCAACACTAGCGGCGCCAGGGGTCCCGAGCTTTCTTCTTCCCTTCTCTGGGCCTTGATGTCTTCATCTTCGAAATGGAGGATTCGGACTAGCTCCTAACTTGGGTGGTAGATGAGAAGCAAATGAGAGGGAGGTGTCTTCAAAGAGCACATTTTAATACTTAAAAAACATGATTTTTAAAAAAGGAAACTATAAAAAATTTAACTTGACAAAGATCCACACAAAGCCACTCCAGGTCCTAAAAGGGTCGTGCCTTCTAGGAGTGGGAACGATACTATAGCTTCTAGAGGGATAGCCCAGAGATTTTTATTTTTATATAAAAGAAGATATTGTTTTTAAAATGTTGAGGAAGTTAGTATTTGACGATCTATAAGGTCTCATCGGGGTCTAATATTTTCTGAGGTAAATCTTCATTTTACATAAATCTGTTACATTACTATATGAAATTGCTGATGCATATTTGTCTTTCTACTGGCCTAAAATCTTCTCTAGTCAGAGATTAATCACTATCTCTACCACTCATGTAGTTCCTGGCATATAGTAGATGTTTAGTTAATCCTTGAATGTGCGAATGATCCTGTCTTAGCTACTTTTTTTGTTGCTGGGCTATAATACCCAACACCCACAACTTCAGGAAGGAAAGATTTATTTCAGTTCACAGTTTCAGGAGGTCACAGCCCACTCGTGGGTGGCTGGTAATGGTGGGAAGGGTCTGCAGGGGAAAAGCTGCTCATGGCATTAAAAAAAATCAAGGCTTGGGGAGAAGCTGCAGTAAGAGTATATCCTTATGGCTGCCCCCTCAGTAATCTGACACACCTTCAGGAATTTGCCCCTCCCACCCAGGCCCCACCCCAACAGCTAGTAAAATCTAGATAACCCACAACATCCAAATATATGAAACTTTGAGAGGGGGGTCATTCAAGATCCAAGTCATAACAGAGCCTATGATTTTCTTGTAGCTCTAAAAAATGCAATGGCACACTAGATTTTCGGAAATACTTTTCAATATGTTTTTGGCCTATATGGTCTTAACCCATTTGGATTCTTATTGAATCAGAATTCTAGCCATATGCAACTCCATGTCCGGTATTTAATAACCCTATTAATGAGTGCTTGCTGCTCCAGAACAAATACCATTTAGTTACATTTCAATGACAATTCTTTGGCAATGAAATCGTTGCAAATGATACTTTGGAGTAAGAAACATCTGCCCTGGTTTGCCATGGAGGAGGAGGCTGTGGGGTACATTTGGATGGGCTCTGCCTGATTGAGCTTGCCAGAGAGAGGCAGAGGCACCACTAATTACATGTCTTTCATTATGGGTTGGAAATAGATACACAGAGCAAATGCTCTGGCCCACAAAGCCCCAAAATGCAGTGAAAGCAACATAAACTTCAAGTTCATTTTCAAAATTCCCAGCATTGCAAAGCAGAGCCGGCCATACAATTTTTCCTCTTTTCTCGTGTGCCACTTAAGACAAAAGAATAAACCAAATAAATATCTGGAAATCTACCTGCAAATTCAGGAGAGAAAAAAAAAAAACAGTGGGAAAATATCCAGAAAGTGATCATGTTAGCATACGACTTCTACTGGTCATGTTAATTAGTAACTCTCTATTGTCCTTGAAAAACATCAGTGTCATTGATTGATGTTATACAAACTGGATTGTACTCAGAAATTTCTCTTCCTTGGGTGGGTCTTATTTATATGACACTCAAAAGACCTTTCTAAAAGTGAGGAAAGTGGTAGAAGCAGCAGGCACAATGTGAGGTCCAAATGGACAATGAACGGGATCAAAGAGAAGCTCTACCCTGAAGTTCAAATGATAAATTGTACAAATCATTATTCAACAATTACAGGAAGGGAAGGTCAGCTTGGCAGCAGCCCATTAAGATCAATCTAGTAGAATCTGGGTGAGCATTAGAACAATCATCAATGGGATCGAGGTGCTCAGTCGCTGAATATAGGTGGCAAAATAGTTGAGCTGCTTTTCTCAGCCTCTCTTGCAGCTAGGCATGGCCTCGTGACTTGAGTTTTAGCCAAGAGGACACAAGCAGCAGTGAGGTGTTATATTTTCAGATCTCACCCGTGAATATTGTTCATATGTGATTCTTCATATTCTTTCCCTTTATGACTTGACATAAATAGAAAGGCTGGTTTTGGACAATGTGTGTTGGGTATAGAATTTTATGTAAGAAATAAACCTTTAATATGTAAAAGTGCTGAGATATTGGGGGGGGGCTAATCTATGATAGCAGCTGTCATGAATTAGATATTAATGAATTACATAGTTTTTGGTGTTTTATTCAAGGGAATATAGCAAGAACAAAAAAGTGTGGTGGTTTATTGTGCTGTTGTGGAAATGATCCTGTATTAGGGATTTTGTCGAAGTGGAATATGCACATAAATTGAAGATAAAATGATGAAGAAATGAAATACACTGGATATGAAGGAGAATGTAAGTGAGCAGGCTCAGCCTAACAAAGGGAAACCTTTGGGGTGTAAACATTTAATCTCTGTCTTTGAAGTCTAGAAAGTAGTCTACAAGAAAGACAGTTTAGGCACTTCCCTGAAGTGTATCAGTCTGTCTGTCTGTCTGTCTTTCTTTCTTCACAGTCTGCTCTGTAGCTTAGGCTGCTCCTGAACTTGCTCTGTAGCCCAGGGTAGCCTTGAACTCATGGCAGTCCTCCTGCCTCAGCCTCCTGAGTGCTGGGATTATAAGTGTGCACCACCATGCCTGGCTTTATGTGATACTGGGGAATTGAACTCAGGGCCTTGTGCTTGCTAGGCAAGTGATTTAACTGCGGTGCTATTCCTCTAGCCCCTAACAGCCTTTCTTGAAGCCTTCTCTGTCTGCAGTGGATGCTGTTGGTTGACTAGTTGGCATCCATTTTCCCCTTTGCTCACTGCAGAAGCCCAAATATATTGCAATATTTTTCTCATGTGATCATGGAAAAGGAAAACTCATTCCCAGCTCCAGGTGTGCATCCTGATCAGTACAAGCTCTTCAGCCTTTTAGTGGCTGTTACTGATCCCAAGATTTATACGTAGCCTGAGCTGGCCCAATCAGACTCAAAGAAAGATCTTGTATCTTATAGTGGAGAAAACGTTTTCCCTGCTGGACATGCATCAAGACTCTTTACTCCTGACTGTCACTGGCAGCCATCTTGTGGCCATGAGGGGAACCAGGCTTGAGGTGAAGTCAGCAGAATGGATGGCAAAAAGGAGAAACAGAAAGAACCTGTCCATTAAGCCGCGAATCATCCTGCACCTGAAGGTTCTTGTACCTCTGGATTTCACTTGAAATTTGCAATTTACCACTGTGTCTAGCTGAAAGCATCTCACTGATAAACTGATCTTGAGCATGTTTTTGAATAGAAATTGCATACTACCTGGCCACCAGAGCTGCCAGGGGAGATTCTACCCTGGGAAGCAGGTGTACTTCTTCTGGCGCACCTGACCTTCAGAGTTACAAATTCTGGTACAGCTAACTTCACTTAAATTAAAATATAGATTTTATATGAGTGCCTAGAAGTATATTTTGTATCAAACATATGTTGGCTTTTGGCTGTCCCACATCTGACCTACTCCCTTCTTGCTCCATTTATTTTTGTAAGAAATATGCTGTAAAAGAGACAACTCTTTGCCCGCTGAAGACTTGGACTTTCTTGCAGAGTGTAGAACTATTAATGAAAAGCAGCTGCCTCCAAGAAATTACATTTCCCATGCTTCCTTGCTTGTAGTTGAGGCCATGGGACTCATTCTTGGCAATGGAATGGAAGCAATAATGTTGTATGTCACATCTGGGTTGAGAAGCTTAAAGAGTAGGTAGAACTTTGTTGTCTTTGTTCATCTCCCAGCTAAATGGACAGAATTTCAAGGCCCAAGAAGAGGATTGAGCCACAATATGGCAGAAATCTGGGCCATAAACAATTATGTAGAAGGTTGACTAAGAGTCAGAAACGCCTGTGTTGGGCAGTTATATGACTGAGGAACACACTACTATAGAGTTAAGCCATTAAACTTTGGAAGTAGTTACTACAGTTAGCATAGTCCTAACTAATAGATCTCCTTTGTGAACAGTCTTAAGAGGAGCGCGATAGCCATCTCAGCCTCCTGCTAATGATCCTATTATTGAAGCCAAAGGAGTCCTGTTCCCCCTTCTGTTTGCTCCACCTACTAGATACTTGCTCCTGGGCTGCTGGATCTTAAGGGATACAAAGATGTAGGGAAAGTTCAGAATGAAGTATGTAAAGTAGTAACTTGAGGCAAATATATGGTGCCTGTGGCAGTTGAGCTGTGATTGTGGTTTCTGCAGCTCCAGGAGGACCCTTGGGTCTAGCTGGTCATGCAGGCCTTGTTCTTCTATTTCTAACCAACTCTGATAGCCTGCTAATTGATTCACCCTTGGCTTAAGATAATTAGAGGGATTTTTTTCTTGCTTGTAATCGCTGAGTGGTATTTTGATTTTTTTCATTTTTTTCATAAAGGAAGCCAGTCTCCAGCTCATTGTCTGCAGTGCGATTTTCCTTGCTCAGCTCTGTATTTATCCTTGACACCGCCTACTCCCTTCGATTCGTGATCTAATGGCAGTTGAGGTTGGCACTGCTCATTTTCCTCTTTTCATTGACTGCCAGTCCAGATAATCAAGTAGCCGTTTATCTTTCCCTTTCTTTCTCCTAGGTTTTAGCAATTATTCTCTTTTGTTGTGCTTACAAGTTGTTCTCACCTACACATTTTTGTGGCATTTTTACTTGCTAGCCATTTCGAGTACTGAACTGTGCTATTGAATTAACAATCTCTAACTTTTTTTTTAAAGGGGAAGGGCGCATTCAGCCGAGACAGCATTGAACTCATTGTCCCAGAAAGTTATTTTTGTTACTTACAAGATATGTGACCCTGGGTTCATCGTTGAACTCTCCCTGAGACTTGTTTTGCAAAATGCATAAAATGTACAAAATTCTCAGGGTCAGTTGCAATGCCAGAGGCTGATTAAGCGCCACATGACTGAAGAAATACAATTAGTGGGAACATAGGAAAGTGTGAAGGTGAGAAATGTGCAGCTTTGCCTGGAAGTTGGGCTATGAGCATGGAAGGAGGGAAGGAGGATTGAATGGGGCACGCAGACTGCCACCAGCTGATGGGAAACACAGTTATTTTTGTTCTTTTTAAAGCTGGCTTTATACTTTTGGTTCATCCTCAAATACTATCCTTAAAGTCAATCCAAACAGAACAATGGCTCTGCTTCAATGTTTTATTCACCTCTCTCACATCGTGTACACAAGACAGATGTGATATCACAGACAACCTTTATGTTACTCAATGTAATTTCTCAATTCAAAATTCTCTGTAGCACCTCTGGTCAGCTATTTATATTTGGGACTGAGCTGCATTACAAACTCTATCCCTTCTCTCAGCATCTGTCCTGGGGACAAGATTCGAATACAGAGCTTCAGTTTTCTCATTTTTAAAATGAGGTGGCTTGATTGAGGTTCCCAGGGTCCTTTTCTAGTTCCAGCCACTGTGAGGCTTAAGGATGACCTTGTGACACCTGAGTATCTGTCTTGATTCTGAAAGGAGATCAGCCTTCCCTGCCTTCCCTTTTGACTAATGAGCCAACAATGCTGATTTCTTCAGACGTTTGGTGCATGGTGTCAGCATCTTGCCCACAAACTGGGCCTCCCTCGTGAGCTCCCAGAAGGCCAGCCCTCGTGTGTCACCACTGTCCTGCTACTTTTTTGTCTTCCTGTTGTTCTTCCTCAGATGCCTCATATATGAGGTGTGATAGAAACATATGGTGAATGTTTTTTTAAAAAGTTATAGTAAGACAATTTCCGTTAACCCCCCCATCAGAATATTCTCCCTCGCTTCAGACAAATTTATTCCATGCTTCTTGCCACTCTCAGAAACAACTCTAGAAGTTCTCTTTCCTGGGTGTCTTCAGTTATGCTATTGTGGCTGCCTCAGTGTCCTGAACTGATTCAAAACATTTACATTTCATGGTCACTTTGTCTTTGAGAAAGAGCCAAAAGTCATGTGGTGCTAGATCTCGTGAGTAAGGCAGATGGCGACACACCCTGCCGTTCTGTTGGATAACACTGAGCAGCAGCAGTCGTTGTGTTTTTAAACCCACCTTGTAAAGACACAAAAGCAGATTCCCAGAATTGCTTCAAAAAGTCTCAAGAAGGGAAATAAAACCGTGTTTGAAGTAAAGGGAGTACTTTTTGGAGGGGGATTAATGATGATGTGTCTTTTATCATAATACCATTTCTTAAATCATTTGCCATATATTTTGGTCACCCCTTTTGCACATCTTCCCCTTTCCTTCTCTAAAGCAAGGGGAGAGCGCTTCTGCCTAGAGGTTTTTTCTCTCCCTTCACTAGGTGGAGCTTGTTGTCGTGGTAACCTACTGCTGAAGGTTTGGAGATCTACAGGAAATTCAGCCAGCTGGACTCACATGGGTGGCCGCAGAAGGTCAGGGCAGAGCATTTCTACAAACCTGGCAATTTGCTAATAGGAAACAAAGTATTTGGCTTCTCTGATAACTTGTCACAAAATTACTCCTTTTTTCTTAGGGGCTACTTGACAAAATAAGAGAACTAGCGCCAATTTTGTTCCACTTGCTAACCTTTTCTAATGTTTTTACAGATAGACATATTTACCTTAGGCCATCTTTTGACTTTGAAAATATTATCTTCTCTTCTAAAACATATTCTGAGTTCTTGAACTTGAGCCAAGAAGGAAAAAAGGCTGGAAACACAACCTTAAATAACTAAATATATTCAACTAATAATCAAATATTTTTATAATATTTCAATAAACTTTCTAAGCAGAGTACCCTCCTATCACACCCCTATACATGTACCTAAATCCACACTCTTCCTTATCTTCCTTTTAATACAATAGATGAAACTTCGAGAAGAACGTAATGTCCCTTGCAGAGTTTGCAAAATGCTGAGCTAAGTCTGCCTTTTTGATGACTCCACAGAGGTCCAAGGCCAAGTAGAGAAGCAATTGTTAAAGACAAAATGGGACTATGGGGAGGTAGATAGTTACTGAATGCCTGAACTGGGCCAATTCTTTCTAAGTGGAGTCTGTGAAATTGGAAATAAGGACGCTTCGAATGCAGGAATTCTAGCATCTTAGGTGGCACCGTGAAGCATGAACAGCTGCTGGGGCCCCAGAATGCAGGCAAGCTCTTCATCTGAGGCTTGGAGTCAAAGGCATATTGCCAACTGAGACAAAGCGACGAGGATCCATGCACACAAGAAACTGTGGCTGGGCTGTCAGGCTGTATTTGTGTCTGCCTGAGCTGCTCTGAAAAGATCCTCCTTTCCGGAATCACTAAGATCAACCCCCAAACAATAGATGGATGGGGTGGTGACGCTGCCTGTGCTAAGCCCCAGATTGGAGATGTGGCAGTGGGAGCTTCCATTTCAGTTCCACCATCAAGCCCCACCCTTATGGCTTCAGCTTCCTTGGCTACTGGGTTGTTGTGGTGAAGAGTCCAGGCCATTCACGAAGATGGTCCAAGACAATAAGTCACCGCCTTAATGCTTTCCCTCTCAGGTAGAAGCCACCATCATCTCTCATTGGGATTTTAGCTTCCACTCTTACTCCTCTATATGTACTGCCAATCTACACCAAAGCCTCTCGACACACAAGTCAAATTACATGCCGTGTTTGTTGGTTAGGCCCTTTAGAGAGGCAGAATTAATGGAAATTATAAATAAAGGGAATTTATTTGGAAGGCCTCCAAGTTTGAGAAAAAAGAGATGATCCAAAATGGCAGCCTGCACATATTGAGCTAGAAGGCCCTGTGACTGCTTAGATGTGACACAAAATTGCAGGACAGCTGGTGCAAGTGTACTGCAGATTGTCTTTCAAAAAGACCAGACACTGGAGTGAATCTGTGATAGAGACCAGCAATGTGTAGAGACAATTGTGAAGGCCAGAGCTTTCACAGGAAAGGCTGTAAAAATCTTCCTTCCTTTTTATTTAGTTCAAACTGCGGGTGGGCTGCCCACATCCAGGGTAGGTATTCTTCCCGGATTGCTAGCCTGCAAGTTATTCACATGTACTTACTCTGGGCATTTCTTAATCTCTTCAAGTTGTCATAATCCTTCCAATGGTCACACCACACTTCTCTTCAAAACATCCTAATGTCTTCCTCATATTCTTACTATGATCTACAAGGACCTACACCATCTGCCCCATACTCCTATCATTTCTCTAATCTTTTCAATGATTTCTTATCCCCTCTTTTACTCTGTCCCAGGCATATGGGCCTTCTTGCTTGGACATGTCATTTCTCTCTGTCTCCCCATTTTTATTAGGGTATATATGTGATACACAATGGTTGCATTGAGCTTGAGAATTTTGTGCAGTTACATATTGTGTCAACTTCATTTTCTCCCTCTCACCCCTTACCTCATCGGCCTTGACTCCCAATATCTCACCCATTTGACTAATATTTATTTGTAGTTTGGGTTCCTTAGAGAAACCATGTGGTATTTAACCTTCTGAATCTGACTTCAATAAGCCTGATGTTCTCAAGTTGTGTCCATTTACTGACAAATGACCCAAATCTGTCTTTCTTTATGAAGAGTAGTACTCCATTGTGTACATATGCCATGTTTTTTGTATCCATTTGTCTGTTGATGTGCATTTTGGGATCTTTCACAATTTAGCTATTGTTAGTTGTGCTGCTCTGAACATTGAAAATGTCACTTCTATGCATCTATCACTGCTTCTGCATTTGCTGTTTCCTCTCTCTGGAACAGTCTTGTATCCGTTACCTACATTACTTGCTTCGCTTCTTTCTTTGTCAAGTTTTTGTTGCTGGGACACAGTAACCAACACTCAAAACTTACAGGAGGAGAGATTTATTTTAGCTCACAGTTTCAGGAGGTCTCCGTCCATCTGTGGGTGACTGGCAGTGGTGGGATGGGTCAGGCAGAGAACAGGTGCTCAGGGAATTGCAAGAATGAGGTTCAGGGATGGGTAGAAGCTTGACAAGACTAAATCCTTGTAGGTGACATTTCCAGTAATCTACCACATGTCCAGTAACCTGTCACACATTAATTAATCTGCCACACACCCAGCTGTCACATGCTCAATAAGTTTGCCACACTCTATCAAGCCCCACCTACCAATAGTACTCAAGATCCATAGAAAATAGGCACCATTCTAAAACATGAGACTTTTAGAGGACATACCAAATCCAAACCATAACATTCTGTTCCAGGCTCCTAAAAGACTCAATGTCCATCTTCTTAAGCAAAATTCATTTAGCATTTAGCCCCCCCTCTCTCTCTCCCTCCCTCCCTCCCTC